>PVIR01015519.1:0-38002 GCA_004026965.1 Petromus typicus
TACAAATAATTTTTTAAAAAGTGTATTAAACAAGAAGAGGCTTTGCCTTTCTCCTCATTAATCCTTAAGCAATGCAGTGTAGCAACTATTATATATATGTGCCATTTACATTGTTGGTTATTATAAGCAGTACAGAGATTATTTAAAGTATATAGTAGAATGTGAATGGGTTATGTTTAAATACTACATTGTTTTACATTAAGATACACATACATTTCTAGAGTATGGTATCCACAGGGATTGTTAGAACAATCCCCCAGGCTACCAAGAGACATATATATTGTTGAGTTTTTTGGAACAACCAGAAGTGCTGTTCTGATTCATACAACACTTTGGAAAACTGGTACGGAACAAATTTATTCTTTCCCAGTTATTTTATTCTTAGGGATAAACCCAAAGGCAACCACAGAAACAATATTGATGATACAGAGCTTTACTACTTGAGTAGCCCTCTGCTTGGAAGGTATCTAAATGTATGTTGAGAGTCAAATGAATAAATATATATGGAGTATTTGTGTGGTAGAATATCACAGACTGAATATACTACAACTGCTAATTATAATGTGAGTGATTCTTACAACAGTTAATAAAATAAATTAGATATGAAAGTGGGCAAAATAGTTTCTAGAAGTTATGCTTCCTTTTTGATTGGCCCTAGAGGCCTCTGCCCCTAGAAGTTCACTGGGGACTCATTTGCACAGTGGGGAGGGCAAAGATGAAGAGGAGTCACTGTATGTGAGTGCAGGTAGGAGGAAAAGCTCATCCACTTACACGTATAACTAAGCGATATCACATTATTAAGATTTACAGAGATTAATATGTGCATGTGTGCTTCATTAATTGAAATTAATATTAGGAAAACTTAATAGACTCTCTAGAACCAATAGTTAACAAAATTTAAAATAAATCAGGCATTATAAATTTGTAAACATTTATATAAATGTTTATACCTAACTTACTTTTATGTAAATAACTTGTAAATTACAAATAACTTGTAATATTTGAAAGTTAACGTATTTTTACTATTTAGGATTGAGATATATCCCCAGTCCCCCACCCGCTCCTTTTTTGACATTTTGAGGCAGGTTCTTGATAAGTTAAAAATTTGCATAGTATAGGTTTGAATTTGTGACCCTCTTCTCCTAATGTCCCAGTGTGCGTGGATCATAAGCCTGTACCATCATGAGCAGTTTAAAAATTAGCTTTTTATATCTCATATATTTTTTTCTCTCCTTAGCAAGAGTCAAGTATCTTAATTTGCTTAGCTAGTAATCTTACTAAATTTTCTTTTTAGTAGATCTGTGTCCAGGTACTTTAGTTAGATTTCTCCATAATAAATGTGTGTGTAAATTATTAACTTATAAATAATTAAACATTTATTTTTTAAATAAAGGTGGTATGCTATTTTGCTATGACATTGCCATGTATCAGAGCAAAGATGGCAAGCCACTGCATCGACTGATGTCCAGTAGAGGGCGAAGTTTCAAGCAGATGTCCCTTGCTCTTGTACATGAGGTAGGTGCCTTACCACGCTCCCCTACAGCCTCTTCTTTCTGTGTACTTTAGAGTCTTTCTTCTTCTCTTTACAGTATGAAATTGGAAAAAAATTCTTTTTTCCTTTATATAGACTAATGTAAGGGCTTATTTTGTTTTGTAGTTCAGACCAGCCTTGAACTATGTAGCCCAGGCTGGCTTGGAACTGACGATAGTCCAACTGCCTCAGCCTGCTGAGTGCTGGGATTGCCATATGCCATTATACCCTGCTATGAATTGCTTTTAAGGGTTATGGAATTAGCCAACTGAAGAGAGTGCCAAAATATCTTCATAGGTTTCTCTTACCTCAGAGCTTAAATATTAGGGGCCAGTATCTACAGAGCTGGCTTACTTCTTCATTGCCTAACTTCCATCAACTAGAATATATTTAAAATTATTTAAACAGAATTTAAATTCATAATTAAATTTATAATTTTATAAAATTTAAATATATAAAATAATTATATAATTTTATATAATTTAATTAATTAATTAATTTATAGTTATAAAATATTATAAAAATTTATAATTTTAGTTCTTTGTAAGGTGCTAATATTTATATTTGTGGATAGAACTATCAGTAAATAATTTTGTTTAAAAAGAAAGCTTTGATGTAATGTTTACTTTTCATTCCACCTGCCTTTCAAAGGTAAAGTTATTTGCTGTTACTAAATGGCTTGTATGAAATCTGATCATTGGAGATTATAACAAAACCTGGTGAAAGAAGGAAGCCAGAAAATTCTTGAGAAATGTATATTTTTTATATTTAAAAATTACATTCTCAATGTTGAATGCAATCGTGATGTGTATATATAATGTACCAATAAAGATTTGAATTTAAAAAAAATAAAAAATTTCATGACACTCATTCAGTTTTATACAAGTTAAAATGTATGAATGAATAAAAAAATCACAGCAATATACATATATATATATATATATATATATATATATATACACACACAGTTTTTTGTAGTTCAGGTTGGCCCCGCACTCACTATGTAGCCCAGGCTAGCCTTGAACTCAAGATGATTCCCCCCACCCCTGCCTCCCAAGTGCCAGGATTACAGATGTAAGCCACCATGCCTTGCTACAATTCAAAAAGATTTATAAAGTTAAGACATGATAGATCATATATGAAAATATAAAACTATAAAGGATTTGATATTAAAATGATTAACATTTTAAAAATAGGGCCGGGAATTTAGCTTAAGTGGTACCATGCCTACCTTGTAAGCATAAGGGCCTAAGTTTGATCTTTAGTAATATCAAAAAAAAATTATATTTTCTAAAATATGTCTGTACAGGGCCGGGGAGTTAGCTCAGTGGTTCCTGCACCTGTCTTGCAAGCACAAGGGCCTGGGTTCAATCCCCGGTAACCACATACAATACTGGATGTGGAGACTCACGCCTAGCAGCAACCAGTACCACATACTACAGTGCCGGGCGTGGTGGCTTACGCCTGTAATCCCAGCTCTCAGGAGGCAGAGGCAGGAGGATTGCAGGAGGATTGCTGTGATGTGAGTTTGAAGCTGAGCTCAGGGCCAGCCTGAACTACAAAGTGAGACCCTGTCTCAAAAAAATAAATAATGTAAAAAAATATGTCTGTGCAAAGTCCTATGCTCTGATGCATAATTGATAAACCCTAGTACCACTAATTTGTTTTAATTATATTCTTTACCCATTGCCATCTGTATAAGAATGTAGCAAGGTACAAGTGCTTTTAAAGACCCATGTTTTCCTATACCACCCGTTTTCCTTTCCTATATTTAGAGTTGAAATGGTATAGATATTTGGTTGAGGACTTTTCTGAGTAGTACATTGTATTCATTCAACTAACCATGAAGGGATGATATTTGAAGAGTAAGGTTTCTTTTGGAAGAAGAGAGGTTTAATTTTATGAAACAGGGAAAGACAGCTGATCTCTCCGTTTATTTTCCCTGGCATCTCATTAGTTAACATGAAAAGGGGAGAGATTTGGTGCCTTTTTGTATCTTGAAGTTATATACTTAGATGTATGAGGACAACTAGAGTTTGAAGTGTTATAGATAATTTAAAAAGTCACCATCAGAACAGACTCTGGAGAAAGTGTGGTAATGGTAGTGAGGAACAGCAGGACAGAACCTAAAGAATGGCCTTTGAGTTTGTAGCGTACACCCTAGAATGCAGCAAAGAGAGTCTTTGGTATAAAATGCTTGTATCTTCTGTTGTGGTAGACCTAGAATTTCAAGAAGATGAGAAAATAGGATCATTATTTTTGGAGTCAGCTGTAGGCATATTGAACGGAATTCTGCCAAAACTATTGTAGGATTTTAGTTCAGATTCTATCTTCTGCATAGTTAAGTTCATCTGTGTTTTTAAGAAAAGGAAGAAAGGGAAATAGCCATATGGGCTCTTTAAACTATATGACAAAATCTCATGTGAGTTTAAGAGCTGATTAATAAGAGCAGCAATTGCAGTGACAGTTTATAATCATCTTTATATACTTTTAAAGTTGTTATATATGCAGGTGGTCCCTGACTTACAGTGTTTCTGCTTATAACTTTTAAAATATATATACAGTGGTATAAAAGTGACATAGACTCAGTAGAAACTGTACTTTGAATTCTGAATTTGAATTTTTTTTCAAGGGCTAGCAAAATACAACATTACACCTTCTGTTGATGCTTGGTATGGCAGCAAGCTGCATGTGATTGCAAGGTAAAGCATCTCTAATGTACGGTGTAGTGAAGCCGTAGTGTTGGTTAAACATATTCTAGGCATTTGCCATGGTTCATCAAGATATCATGTAATAATCACAAGTGAGGGAGCATCTGCATATTTAGAAAAATTTTTTAATTAATGCTGTAAAGTAGATCTTGTTAATTTTGTGAAATTCACCAGATAGGAAGTAGAGGAACCTGGAACTTGAGCTTAGGAATGAGGATATAGAGCCCTTAAAGCTGCCTCCTACAGTGACCCTCCCTTGTTTGAGAGGGATGTTTTCTGAGGCCCTCAGTGCATGCTAAAACCATAAATAGTATTGAACACTGTACAGTAATACCCTTTCCATTTTAATATGCAGTGTGGCTCTGACTTTTGCAGTATGAGGTATGATGCAAAAGTAGCCAGATTTATTTTTCCTTCTTCACAATTTATGAGTGAATTTGTTTTTACTGTACAGCTTAGCAACCTTAGTATACAGTTTTTTCTTATTGGTTGAGAACTTTTACTTCCCACTTGCAGCTTCTGTTTGACTTATCCAAATATAAAGTATCCTCACTCTCATTTGGACCATTATTAAGTAAGGATTGCTTGAACACAAGCATGCAGTATCAGGACAGTAGATATGATAACTGAAGAACTGCAGAGTGACGGAGGGTATGGAAGTGTATGCAGGGTGAACACACTGGACCAAGGGATGATTCTCTTTGCATTGCACGGACACGAGATTTCATCAAGCTACTCAGAATGGTGTACAATTTAAAACTAATAAAGTGTTTATCATTGGAATTTTCAACTTTATATTTTCAGTCTATAATTAACTATGGATAACTTAACTCATGGAAAGTGAAATTGCAAGCAAGGGAAGATACTCTTCCCCAGTCAGTCAGAGAACATGTAAAAAATGCCTTCGGATCTTTCCAAGATTAATAAGTTCTGAATTCTCTTTGCTACTAGCTTTTCTTTTACTTCAGTCCACTGAGTATTTTTCTAATGAAATTTCTTCAACTCTGCCTTCGTTCCCATCACCATTATATTATGAATCTTTTTTATTGTAGTTTTAAAATTTTCAATTTTTTTGCTAAATCACTAGCTGATGGATCCTTAAGGTTTCCTCAATTTTTTGGTGATTATGAATGAAGCGGGTACTATAAACATTCTGATAAAGGTTTACATGTGAATATCTGTTTTCATTTATTTTAATACTTGAGAGTATAAATTTCTAGGCCAAATGGTAAGTGTGTATTTAAGAGTATTTAAAAAACTAGGCACCTGTTTTCCTAGTAGCTTTTTCATTACCCTTCACAAAGCACAAGCGTTTTACCAGTGCCTCACATGGTTAGTGTTTTTTTGTTTTTTTTTTTTGAGACAGGGTCTCGCTTTGTGGTTCAGGCTGGCCCTGAGCTCAGCCTCAAACTCACATCACAGCAATCCTCCTGCCTCTGCCTCCCGAGTGCTGGGATTACAGGCGTGAGCCACCACACCCAGCACTGTGGTATGTGGTACTGGTTGCTGTTGGGCGTGAGTCTCCACGCCCAGTATGATGTGTGGTTACTGGGAATCGAACCTGGGCCCTTGCACTTGCAAGACAGGCGCCGGAACCACTGAGCTAACTCCCCGGCCCACATGGTTAGTGTTTTAAAATACGGCTGTTCGTATCGGTGGATAATGGCTTCCTTTTTTGGTTTTATTAATAGTTTCTCTTTGAAAATTTATAAATGATTGATAGTTTGCCATCTTTTTATTTGTTCATAAGATATGTGCTTTGAACAAGACATGCATCTATGCGGTTGCGTGTGTCAGTACTTCATTTCTTCTTAGGGCAGCATAGTATTCTATTATATAGATATATCACAGTTAGCTTATCAAATAGCCGGTTTATGGGTAGTGTCTTAGTTACACTTCTCTCATTGCTGAGACAAAATCACAGACACTTAAACTTAAAGGAGGAAAGGTTTGTTTGGCTCACAGTTTGTAGAAGCCCTAGTTGGCTGGTTCGAAGGCAAGGTGGCATGGCAAAGAGGCAATTGTAGAGGATAGATGATCTAGGGCAAGCAGGGAGGCAAAAATCCATTACCCCTTTCTGTCTTTTATTTTTTGTGCAGATTACTCACCCTAGGGAGGGTGTAGCACTCACACCATTAATCCTACCCAGAGCTATGTCAAGCCATCCAGTGGACTCACTTAGTAATCACACTATTGGTCCAGTCACCTCTGAAAAGGCCTCTGCTCCATGACTGCTTGAGGCTTTGAGGGACCATCTAGACCCAAGCCAAGACAGATAGTCTGATTTCTTATGCAGTTTTACACTTTCAGGTTTGCACTTTAGCCTATAATCCACTTAAGTTAATATTTGTATTACATACACATATTTGTGGAAAATATCCTTTCTTCACCGAATTTTCTAAGATCTGCCTAAAATCATTTGCCTGTGCATAAGTGGATCTGTTTCTGTACCTTTTGGTATTCTAGACCCCTTCTTTTCTATATAAAAATTTTAAATCAGCTCTTTAGGATTTAAACATATGCACACAAAAGTGCTGTGATTTTGATTGTAAATGTATGGAATCTAAATAGGGAGAGAATTGACATCTTAGTAATATTGAGTCTCTATATCAAAGAACAAGGCATATTTCTCCCTTTAACTACAGATACTTAGTTGTTTTCATATTCTACATCTTGGATGCATTTTATTAAATATTGTAATATTACCTGTCTCTAATTTTTTCCACAGTACTAGGGATTACACTCAACTCTTCATGTATGCTAGACAAATGCTCTACTACTGAGTCACACCCCTAGCCCTCTTAAAGTTTTTATTTGGAATCCGAGGCTGACCTTGAATTTATGATATGATCATTTCTGCCTCAACTTTCCAAGTAGCTGAGATTACAAGGATCTACCATTGAACTTGATCCCTAAGTGTTTTATTGTGATTAGATCAGTGTAGGATGAATTTGTAGCCCTTTCTTTGTAGTAGGTATATACATAATTTTCTGAGGCGTGTTATTAAGCTCAAACTCTTCTAACCCTTTTGTAGATTGTTTTTGTTTTTATTGTGTCTGTGAATGAGGATGGTTCAGATTGATTTCTTACTATGTGCCTTTCATTCCTTTTTCAGTGCTTGATTGTCTTGTCTAGGACCTCTGTTATAGTGTTGAATAGTATTGGCGAGAGAGGAGATTCTTGTCTTATTCACAATATTAGGGGAAAACAATGTTTCACCATTTAATCTGATGTTAGGGTGGAATATTTTTGTAGATATCTTTTGTCAGGTTGAGTATGTTTTCTTGAACGTTGAGAACTTCTTAAATTGCTGAGAATTTTCATCACAGATAGATGTTGTTTATTAAATGCCTTTCTATACCTAGTAAGATATTATGAATTACTTTAATAGATTTAATAGATTTATGCAAACTGACTCTATGTTCCTGGGATAAAGGGCACTTGATCATGATGTTCCATCCCATTTATATATCACTGCATTTGACCTTCTAATATTTTGTCAAGGATTTTTGCATGTGTTCTCATGAGAGATCCCATTCTATAGTTTTCTGATATCTTTGGCTGGTTGTGTTGTCATAATAATACTATCCTTGTAAAGTGAAGTGGGTAGTGTTCCCTTCTATTTGATTTCCTGAAAATTTATAAAAAATTGTTATTCATTTTCTTAAACTTTGGTAGAACTTTCTAGTGAAATCACATAGGCCTGGTTTTCTTTTGGAATGTTCGTAACTATGAATTCAATATATTTTGATGTATTTGAAACATTCTTTCCTTCTCTCTGTATCTACCTCAACCTACCAATACTGAAGGGAGGGTTTAGTGATGTAGTGTATATCACTGCTAGTGCTTATGTTTGTTAAAGTATAAACTCTAGGAAATTAGTAAGTTTCTTTGTATTTGTTTGTGGCTCCAAAGTGTAGGGATTTAATAAATATTTGTTGAATTAATCATTATAATCTTGGATGTGTTTAATATTTCACAATTACTTTTCATGTGATAGTTTTTATTTTGAAAAAATGGAGGAAGTGTAGTAGAGTCATGCACCATATAAGGACATTTATCTGCACAATGAGTCATACAAACCATGGTTCTGTAAAATTATACTGCCTAGTGATGTCACAGCTGTCTTTATTTTGTGTTCGTATACTCCCATGACAGAATCACTTCATGACACTATTTCTCAGGACATGTCTCTGTTGTTAAGAAGTTATAGTAACTATAGAGAAATTAATAGAGATTATATAGAGAGTAACTATGGAGAGATTATAGTGTAACTATAAATGATGAGATCATAGTGTTGTTTGAATATACCTTTTTTGTTATTATACTTTTATGATTTAACCACATCTTCCTTTTTCTCATCCTCAAAGAATACCTCTCTACAGGATATTCTGTAACCTCTGAGACATATCCTCTATAGTCTTTCACTTTGTTGGCTAAACTATTGAAGGGTACTCTATACCTTTCATTGTCTACAAATATAGGACACTGAATGAATACATAGCCAAAAGAGTTTAGTTTTGAATGCAGATATACTTTATTATTCATATTTTAATGGAGTTTTGGAAAGCAATTTTATGTCCACAAGAAAATTGAGTGGAAAATACAGAGAGCACTGCTGTGTATTCCTCCTTCTGCCTTTCTGTGGTACATTTGTTATAGCACATGACCCTGCGCTCACATATCATTATCATCAAAAGTTTATACATTCCTTTGGGATTCACTTTTTGGTGTTGAACATTCTGAGTTTGAGGAAATGTATAATGGAGTGTGCACACCATTGTAGTGTTACTGAGAATAGTTTTTGCTGCCCTAAAAAAAATCCTCTGTGATCCTCTATTCATCTCTCCTCCCCTTAATTGCAGGTAATTATTGTCTCATTTCACTTAACCACATGCTGTTACATTTTCTCTATTTCTTCATAGCTTCATAGCTCATTTCTTTCTAGCACTGTGTATTTCATTTTCTAGAAGTACCATAGTTAGCCATTTACATACTGAAGACATCTTGGTTTTACCAAATATGAATAAAACTACTTTACACATCAGTGTGCTGGTTTTTGTGTGACAGTGGTTTTCAGTTCTTTTGGATAAATACCCAGAAGCATAATGCTGGGTTGCATGTTTTGAATACGGTTGGTTGAATACGGTTTTGAATACTTCCAGCTGTTTTCCAGGGTGGCAGTCCCATTTTGCCTTCCTCCAGACTCCAAGTGCCTCATAGGCTTTCAGTGTGTTGTGGATTAGAACACTGGAATAAATGTGAGTGTGGCGGCTTCTCAGTGACTGGACTTGGTATCTCATTGGTGAGGTACAGAGTGGAGCATCTCTTGCTATCCTTTTTCTTTTAAAATCTGTGTATTTGAGATTTCTAGTAAGGTTTATGGTCCATATTTATTTATTTATTTAGAGACAGGGTCTTGCTTTTGTAGTTAAGGCTGGCCCTGAGTCAGCCTTGAACTCACAGCAATCCTCCTGCCTCTGCCTCCTGGGTGCCTGGATTACAGGTGTGAGCCACCACGCCCGGCACTGTGGGATGTGGTTCTGATTGCTGGTGGGCATAAATTTGGGTGTGGCATCGTTGTATGTTGATACCAAGGATGAACCCAGGCCCTTGTGTTTGCAAGGCAGCGTAATGGAACCACTGAGCTAAATCCCCAGCCCAATCTTTTTTATTTTTAAATTTATTTTGTTCCCCTAAGTTTATTGGTATATTTTAGGTATACATTATGATCACATTCAACATTGAGAATTTGTACCTGTATGTGATATATATTAATTCTCATTTTTAAGTCCGTACCCCTCCTATACATAAAAACTTTGTTTCTATATTTTTGTTTTTGCCATCAGATTTTTTATTTTCCTTCATTGCTTTTCCTTCTTCATTTCCCACTTCCCTCTGAACATTTTATGTTTCATTTTTAAATTTAATTGATTTTGAATTGTTGAATTTTAATATTTGTTTATTTTGGAAAACAGGCCTTTATTAGGTATGTCTTTTACAAGTATTTTCTTTTAGGCCATGGTGTTTATCTGTTTGAGATTATAGATTTTTCTCCTCTGTTATCCTTTAGGAGTCTTGCAGTATTATATTTTACATCTTTTCTCCATTATATTGTTTTTGGTTTTTTGTCAAAGAACAATTAACTGTGTTTATATGGTCCTCTGCTCAGTTCTCTCCTTAGTCTATTCCTTTAGTCCTTTATCACCATCACATTGTCTTACTCAACATAGCTTTGTAATAAGTCCTGAAGTTGGATAGTGGCAGTCTTCCAACTTGGTTCCTTTCCTTCAGTATTATGTTGGATCTTCTGGGCCTTTTGTCTACCAATGTAAACTTTAGAATAAGTTTCTTGATAGTTATGAAACAATTTGCTGGGATTTTTATTGGAATCGCCCTGAATCTATAGGTTAAATTAGGAAGAACTTATATTTTGACAACCATGAATTCTAGTTTTTTAAGGAATCTCCACAGTGGTTGTACCAGTCTACATTCCCACCAACAGTGGAGGAGGGTTTCTTTCTCCCCCACAGCCCCACCAACATTTGTTGTTAGTTGATTTTGTGATATCAGCTGTTCATTGTGGAGTGATGTGGAATCTCTGTTGTTTTCACCTTCATCTCTCAGTTGACCAGTGATATTGAACATTTCTGATACTGAACACGTTTCTTAGCTGCCTTTATTTTTTTAATCTGGAAAATGTTCATTTTAGATTCTCATTTTTGAATCAGAGCCTTAAATGGGGGGGGGGTGATTTTTTAAAGCTCTCTATATACTCTAGATAGTAGCCTTTTGTCTGAGAAACAGCTGGTACAAATTTTTTTCCAAATTATTGGTTGTCTTTTTGCTCTGCTGGTGGTTTCTCTTGCTGTGCAGAAGCCCTTGGGTAATATGAGATCCGAGTTGTTGGTTCTTTCTGCTAGTTCCCATGCTGCTGAGGTTTGTTCATAAAGTCTTTCCCTATGCCAATGTCTTCAAGAGTTCTACCTAATGTATTCTGCAGCAGGGTTAGTGTTTCAAACACCAGGATTCTCTGAGCTAGTATCAAAAGAGGATCTAGTAAAATAGAAACCAGTAATAATTTCTCAGATAAAAACAGAGATAGTGTCCATAATGGAAAATATGATTAATAACACTAAAGAAACCAGGAACATGATAGAATCTCAGATTATGAAAGTGATGGAATCTGATAAACATTTTCAAAGTGATTTCAGGAGATGAAAAACTCCAATGAATATCACCAAAAGGATGAATTAATGTGAAGACCGAATATCAGATAAAGACAGTAGGCTTGCAGCCAGTGAACAGGAAAAGGATAATTAATGGAAAAGAGCAAGTCAGCATGAGAAATCAATCTAGCAGCTGCTAGATGATGCAAAGAAGAATAACAATGGTAATTGGAGTCAGTGAAGAAACAGATGACAGTGCAAAAGATTAAAAAAAAAAAAAAAACAAAACTTCATAGATGTAATGGCAGCAAATTTCCCAGAAAAAGGAAAAGAATTTGACAAATGGATAAGTGAGGCATATAAGATTCCAAGTGGCCATGATATTTTAAAAAACCTTACATCTAGGCATATAATAATCAAGATTCCAGAAATCCAGCAGAAGAATGAAATATTGAAAGCATTCAGAGAAAAGAAACATCACTTACAAAGGAAAGCCCATCAGAATCACAGCAGACTTATCAGCACAAACACCTAAGTGAAAGAAAGCCTGGAGTGAAGTTTCCGAGCCCTAAAAGAGAACAAGTTCTTTAACCTAGATTGATGTATCCTGCAAAACTATCTCAATTGACGAGGAAATAAGGTACTTCCATGAACACCTACGAAACTTCATCAATTCAGAACTAGCACTGCAAAAAATTCCAAACAGTATCGTAGAGAAAGATAATGAATGCCGCAGTCCCATGGGGCCTAGCAGAGTAAACTCACTGGACAAGGCAAGAAACAATAAGAGGGGGGGGAAGCAAGAAGTGGCTAAGAATAGGAAAACATCATGACAGGCTAAATCAGTACATTTTAGTCCTAGGGATTAATTTCAGTGGCCTCAAAGTGCCAATTAAATTCAACTTTAAGAAGCAATTGAGATCATTGTTTTCCCAAAACATTCAGGGTTCTTCTTTGTCAGTTTACTGAGGTTATGCACATTCTCAGTAATGCAATGATTCCCACAATTTATTTGGCAAGAAGCCTTTTAAATATTTTCAGAATCTGGTATTGGAATGTTTCTTAAAAATCCAAGTCTTAAAATAGGAACATGTTAATAGGAAATGTTAACAATAGTTACCATTTTTATGAGAAAAGAGTAGAATTGACAAAGGATTGCCCACGTTTTGGAAACAGGGAGCAGGGTCAAGACGTGACAGACGCCTGCCCCGCTCCATGTGTGTTCAGGGTTGTATCATTTACTTCTGGTTGGAAGAGAAACCAGCAGGGCCTGGAGAGCTCATTCCTTCGAAGTGTTTTGTGGACATGGTGACCCCACTCAGAACAGTGAATACTTAATTATAAAACAAATAAAAAAAGAGCAATCTTTATAATTTTTTGAAGTCCAATCCATTATCTGAGTATTCCATTTCATAGTAGTGAAACACTTAATTAAAAAAAATAGCAATTGCATGAGAAGTGATTAATGGTAGTCAAAATTAATCTTGTTCTCTTCAGTACAATAGAGTCTTCAGAATTTTGACTTGCAATATATCTGTGACTATATCTGCTCTTCTGCTGGCTGGAAAACTGCACACATGGCCTGGTTGATCGTCCTCACATTCTCCCACAGTACCTTTCACAGTAGTTTTGTCTAAGACTGAGATTAGAGAATATTCCAGAGGCCATGGGAATCAACTGTATTTATCAGAGAGGCTGTTACCTTCCCAATCACAACGAACTTGAGAAAATTAAGTTTTTATAATGCAGTAAACTGTTCTAGAATTGTAGTTATCAAGATTGGTATAATTACGTATTAATTTCTTTCTCTGGGCGGGGTTTGAGGGCCTCAGGACATGACAAAGTCTTAGTGTTTGCATATTGCTGAGAAGAGTTATAGGAGGCATGAAATGTGATGTACTGTGACTGCTATTCTTGAATGATCTTCCCTTAACGGAGACATGCCTTGGGTAGATTTGTTTCAGGATAGCTATATACTAATAGAAACAGATGACAGAAAACCAGATGTTTTTTCTGGGCCTCTGTTCAGAAGTAGGAGTTCAGTGTTGGAATGCATCATTTTCCTTTTGTTCACCCACAGTAATTAAAGGGCATTTATCTAGTGGTGCACACAATTTCTATGTGCTGTACTCATTTGCATGCTTTTACCACTGTGGTTTCTACATAATACGGTATTTTTGTTAGCAGTTTGTTTATTCCTTCAGAAATTGTCATTTTAAATCCAGGATACAAGCAATATTTATTTTTATTTAAAATTACTAGGAAGATTTGTTAGAAAATACCTAGTAAGAGATTTTTACAACCTCCCACTAATTTTGTATTACATGTACATTTTAACCTGTTATTGTGGCATTGTATTTGCTTTAGACAATTCCAGGCTTACTTTGTCTTGTCATAATTCCAAATTCTTCTCTCCTGGAAATGTACAGAAGATAGTATTTTTGGTTTTGATTCTGGACTGATTTGGTTTATTTTAGAGTTAAGCCACTTAAATAAAAGCAAAGAGGGAGTTGATGACATAGTTTAGTTTTATTCTGTTTTAGTATTCTGCAGTTTAACATGCTGGGTGTGTTTCCCCCACAGGTTCACACTCAGCCTTTGGAGTGGCACCGTGCACTTTTCCTCCCACAGGCCTGGCTTGCACACATGCATCGGGCTTATCATGCTGTTTTACAGGTAAGGACACACATAGGATGATTTGCTTTGTGTGGAGTGTTTCTTCCTTATCACACGTTTTACAGCCAACATGTTCCTAATGTACAAGCACCTGGAAAAAGAGCATTATCAAAAGTGGATTTTTTGTTTTAGTTTGTTGGCTCTGCCCGTGAAGGAGTGGGAGGCTTACCTGCCTCAGCTGGCATTGCTTGTGTAGAGCTTCTTCCGTTTCTGTCCGGCTGCCTTCTGGTTGTTTTCCCTAGAGCCTCCAAGACTGGACTCATTGTCTTCCTTCACCCTGTGGTTACTCAGGCTGGACTGCTCACCTCTTGATCCCTAGCTGTTGACCCTCTTCCCAGATATTTATGTTTCAGGGTTGCTCAGTTTCCTTGTTTTGCCACACCCTGCATGTCTCCCTAATCTCTTGGTGCTGTTCTTTTTCTATTAGACCCTGTCAGACCCTGTTTGCCCACATAATTTCTGCCTGTTCTTCAGGTTTATTTGCCTGCAAAGCAGCTGTGTGCCTCACTGCTCTCCACAGTGGGTCGTCTGCCCTCTGTAATTCCTTAATACCTTGGCTTTCCTTCCTAGTGTCTCCATTAGTGGTTGTCCAGGGCCCCCAGCTGTCTCAGTGCTCTTTAAGGATAGAGCAGTTTTCCCCCCTGTTGTCACTGACAGCAGCCAACTGCAGTGTCTAAAACACAATAATTGCTTGTTAAGTAAGTGAGGTATACTCAACTTGACTTCATTTAACCTAATATTATAAATCATATTTTATACATTTTCAAAGTTAAAAATAACTTTCAGTCAATAGAGGATTACAAGAACAGTTAATAGTAGAGCAACTAGCTCAATTCATTTCCCTAGTTTAAAAGTCACTGTTAAGGTTGATAGAAAATAGTCTGATGCTACTGAAGTCATTTATGTCCCTGAATAAGGCTTTCATGGAGACTTGGGAATGATGGCATTATTGTTAAAGATATGGCTTCCCTATAAAAGGGGGTGAGGAAGTAAGAATGGGCTAGGAAGAATGACTGAGTGGGCCTTGGTAGTCTCAACTCAAATTAAAACCTTGCTGTAAAGGAATCTATTGAGCCTAGGCTTTATGAAACCCTGAAATACAGTAACTATCTTCAGAAATTCTGACTCATTAGAAATAATTAGCAAGCCAGGAGTCTCTGGATTTAATAAGCTTCTAGGTGAGTTTAATGTGATTAGTGTGGATCACACTTTGAGCAGCACTGCTACAGGTAGTTCCCCAAATGTATTATAATCTGCATTTCAGAGTTGAACTTTGGATCTGCTGTTTCCTTTTGCTCATTGTTATCATACTCAATTTTTTATCTCTACCAGTGTCTGGGCACTGAGCATGTTTTAAGTAGATTAATGATTGAATGAGTTATTTGTGACTCTCTGTGTTTCTTTAATGTCATTATACACAGTCAGTTACAGTTTTTATTTGAGAAAAAGAGTAGAAACCAGAATGCATACTCCTTGCCTTTATCTTCTGCTAAGTACTTTTTGCAGTATTTCCTTTCACCAGACATTTATGGAGCTTCCCCAACCCCACCCCCAGGCAAACCTCACAGACTGTGAGATACAAAGGAAAGTAAGGAGTTCAGTGAGAACTCAGTCCAGTAAAAGAGGTTAGCATCCACCAGGAATTTCAGCACAGCATCTGTAACACTTTAGTAGAAGAAGCAGCAAACTGACTGAAGGGAAGAATACAGCAGAACTTACTAAGAACTTAATTTAGATGTTAGCATTAAGAAAAGCCAAATAGAAGATATAATTCTTGCAGATGTCTTAGAATTTGTTATAAAATCTATGATTTTTTGCATTAGAGATATCACTGAATAACTAGTGTGTGTTCAACACTTAACATAGAGTATTTGAATTAATCTTTTTTTAGAGTCCCATTGAATATATGTTAACCTCCTGTACAATGGGATTATAGATTCCTAGGTTGGTTAGGAAAGGAGAGAAAATGACTCAAAATCCAGCAGTTAGTAAATCAAAGAACTAGAAGTTAACCCAGATTTGTCTGGCTCCAGGAACTCACTGAGCTTTCTTCATGCGGTCATGGCTTTCCCTACAAACATCATTATTTGTAATAATAAGTAATGCAAATTAGTTTAATATTTTAAAAGACTACTTCATCTATTTACGAGAAGCCTGCTGATTATGTGTTAGTAACGCAGGTCCATTATTCTCCCTTTCTGTTGTTAAAGATGATGATGCATCTCTTTGTCTGTCACTTAAGATCTACTTTGGTTTCTCTGTTCCTTTGCATTGAAAATTGTGGCAGTTCTGAACAAAGTGAAAGTAGGAAAACACACTATACCGAGACAGTCTTTGGTATTATTTTAAACTACAGCAATGTGGCTTAGGTTGCTGGTATTATTTTAAAATATATTTTAGGTTATCATTATTACTTGAGAAGATATTGATGAGTTTTAACTGCGAAAGTTTTTTTTTAAATGGGTACACATTCTTAGATTTTGTGCTATTTTAAAAAAATTGGAACAGCTGTCAGACTCTTGTCTATGTCAAGAATTTCTGGAGAATATTTCTACTGTCTAGGAGTTGTAGTTAACTTCCATCTGGTGCTGGGCATATTTTGTAGCATTAAAATAGAGGATCATTTAGAGAAACTTCAGTTAATCCTAGGAGACATGCTAAAAGGTACATTCTTGTTACTTTCTGGAGGCTGATTAAAATAAATAAGTTGATACCTGAGTACTACTACAGGATTCTACTTACACATTTGCTTCTAGCCTTATCTAATTTTTCTATGGAAACTTGGAATTTTGAATTAGAAGCATTTCAGTGTGTTTGAGATGGGGGAGGTGTGTGGATTTCTCTTGTTAACATGAAATATGTAGATACGAGCTGATTACCGTTTTAGAAACCATCTTAATAAGCTCTTTACTTCTAGAATGTTGAAGGAATTCAAGTTTTCTATTCCTTGCTAAAATTTTTTTTTTTTTTTTGCATTATGAATATAACCTCAAGCAGAAAAGATACAAAAGCAGGGTTGACTATAGGCATTTGTTTTCTGAGTTGGTTTGTTGGCTGCAAAAAAACCCTGAAATCAAAGCTAGTGCAGAAACTGAGAACCCTAATAAATTAGTCTCTGATCATCCTCCATTCTTCTTTATTATTATTAACAGCATTGATTGGGTTCAGGGTCTCACACATGTCCACCTCTGAGCTATATTCTCAGTTTTGATGTGTGGTCACCCAGGTGAGATTGCTCACTGCAGTCAGCAGGCTCTTGATTTTATAGGCAAGAGATAAGAATGAAAAGAGATTAATAAATGTATTTTGTAGACAAGCAGAAGATCTCCATTTAGATGATCATTTTAGCCTTTTATCTTCTTTCATTATTTTCCTGTCTCAGGTAGAAGCAGAGATGACTATGTAGACTGTCACTGGATATCTCTATTACCAGTGGACCAGCAGTGGAAAAGCAAAGTGGACCTGGATGAATAGCATAATGTGGACTTATAGAGGGGGTTGCAGAACAGACCTTGAAACATTTTCATAAGAAAATGCCAACCTTTAGAAAAATGGGCCAAATAGGAAAATCTAAATACTTCCTAAACATGTGAACAGATGTTCAATATTATTAGTAAACTGTGACATAAAATAAAAAGTACTGTTTCATATCCACTAGAATTATAAAAATTAAAAGTCTGACAATTCCAAATGTTGATGAGGATGTAACTGCTAGTGAGAAAATAACCAACGTAGCCATGTCTGTAGATGGTCGGGTGTTGCTCAGTAATCCTGAGTCTGAGTTCTGGCCCAATTTAGAGCCCACTAACAAACCAGTGTTTAAATTGCATTTAAATTTTTTTACTAGTATTCTACATGTTTGTTGTGTATAATGTTTGCATTCATCATGAAGAGTTGACACGTGCACAAAACACATCTTAATTCTTTTTTTAATCCCCTTGGTGGAATAAAGGGATAAGTATCTGATAATACTAGTCCTAAATATAAAAAATATGAAAAAAAAATTTGAAGACCTTGGTATCAAAGAAACACTATTAGCTATATTTTTATTACATAGTGACAGTTGAAAACTGCTGTCTATTTTTAGTTCACTAAAGAAATATCAGTGTAACATGGAACTGTTAGTGCATGGCTTTACTTGCATGTTATCTGCATCATAACATTTTTGTCCAACTAATTTTTTGTTATTCTATTATAGTAGTGTGTGCAGACCTAGATCTTGGTATAATATCTGCTAAAATTATCAGTTGCTGACAAAGGCAGATCATTACCATGTAAGGGACTTTTAAAGTGGGACCTGTGATATTCAGATCTACTTTAAAAGCTATGGCAAAATGGAGTTCTCTGCATGAACTTCCTAGACATGCATTCTCTTCAGGATGTACCTCTAGTGAGTGTTAGAAATACCTGAGTGGCAATGTGATGATTTCTCCTCACACATCTTCTTTCATAGTATGCTATCTTATCAGGAACATGTAGGGACACTGGGAGAGGATCCACAGTTCCAAAAGAAATTTTAAAATCGTTTGAGCCATTGAATCTGCGTGCTGATTTATGTTCCCCTTTTGCAGGGAAGAATAGGAGAGCTGGAGCTGCAATTAAAACATGGAAAAGAAGGACCTGAAGAGGTACAACACAAAAAAAATGCAGCCTGGCTCTGGTAAGGGTTCCTGTTCTGCTCTCTGTCGTGTGCTGTGGGAAGTGAGTTAGGAGGGTGCAGGGATGGAGATGACCATGATTTATAGGGCATTAACAGTTTCACGTTCCGTATGAACCTGAAGTGAGAAACAATGAGACATCCTGCTCAGCGTATTTTCAGACTTCAGATACAACAGGGAGAGCTTTACTTGTAAATTCTGTGCATTTGTGGTGGTTCCAGGGCCCCTGCAATACCAGATCTGGGATGCTCAAGTTCCTTACATGAAATGCATCCTATTTGCCTGTAGTCATGAACATTGTCTTGCATGTACTAAATCATCTGTAGATTACTAATAATACCTTATGCAATGTAATTGCTTTGTATTTAATTGTTATACTCTATTGTTTAGGGAATGCTGGCAAGAAAAAAGGTCTAAGGGCCAGGGAGTTAGCTCAGTGGTTCCAGCGCCTGTCTTGCAAGCGCAAGGGCCTGGGTTCAATTCCCTAGCAACCACATACAATACTGGGCATGGAGACTCACGCCCAGCAGCAACCAGTACCACATACCACAGTGCCGGGCGTGGTGGCTCACACCTGTAATCCCAGCACTCAGGAGGCAGAGGCAGGAGGATTGCTGTGATGTGAGTTTGAGGCTGAGCTCAGGGCCAGCCTGAACCGCAAAGCGAGACCCTGTCTCAACAAAAAGGAAAAAATGTCTACACATTCAGTATGGATAGTTTTTTTCTGGAATATTTTTGATTTACAGTTGATTAAATCCATGGATATAGAACTCCATAGATATAAGGGATGACTTATACAACCATACATTTTTACCCTAATGATTTGTTTTCCCTTTATTTGTCCCTTGTCACTGATTATTTTAGATGCTTTTGGACAAAGAAATTTGCTTCTCCCACTCAGTGGTACCACCTCCCAGTTAGTTAGGAAGTAGCCCTCTGCTTTACACTTCCCTTCCTCAGGCTGTCTTCCTTATGAGGGACAGCTCTGCTGTGTTACCTAGAAATGTGGTAGGGCTGGCATGTCAAAACGTGGACATGTTGGTGACCTCTGCAATTTCAGTACCCTGTATCAAGATAGAAATAAAAAGGACTAGCTCATGTGAAGGCCCTGGTTCAATTCCCAGTACCAAAACAAGTAAAATACAAAATACAAAAAAACTAAATTTTTAAAAATAGAAGTAAAAATAACATAAATTTTTACACGGAGGGAGAAGTACTTTGTCAGATGAATATTGCAGCCACCCAAGTTTAAGTAATGTTCCCAAAACTTAAAGAGCTTTGCCTATAGCCAGAGAATGCTTTCTGTACAGGCCTACTTGACTTGTAGAAAAGCACTCTGGGTGCGTTTAATTTATTCTAAGTCACATTTTCTTTAAAAATGCAGTTCAAAGTATCCTGATAATGCGTTTAAAATTAAGAATTTGGATTTTGCTTGTCTGCTGTTTGCAACTAGATTTAATTTCATTCTCTTCTAATTTGTTGGGTGTGATATATATGGTTCATTTCCCAGAATATATAGGAAGAGCCATGAATATAAGGCCCTGATGAAACGCATGGGTTATGTGGGTGACTATAAAGGAGCTGAAGTAGAAGTTTTTAATATTAACAGAAAATTCACAAATAAACTGATAGTAACCTATGAGTTATTTTTGAAGTCATCACTTCAACAGCATCACTAATTGGAACCCAGTCCCAAATCTAAATAAATACATCACGTATTATTTTAAAATGTTTTTGTTAACTCTCTGTTATGCCATGCTTTGTTATGAGAACAGAGGAAGAGCAATAAGCAAAGTCCATCTTTGTTCTCCTAAGCTTATAATCTGTTGAGTAGAAATAGATAATAAGCAAATATGATTGGTTTTGACTAGTAGAAGAAAAATAAAATAAGGTAAAGGGTGTACAAAATGAATGGGACTGGGTGAGGTGGTAATAAGTTGGGTGTTGTATTTTCTATGAGGAGCTTAGGGAGAGCCTGTAATAATTATGGCCTTGGAATAGGCTAGGTTAATGGCTGCAAATGAGCATTCCAGGAGGAAGGAACAGAAAATCCAAAAGCCCCAGGCTTGCATCTAGGGAAGCCAGTGTGGCATGTGAAGAGCAAGCAATACTTAGGAGGATATCAAAACAGAGAAGTTTAGGAGATCAAATTATGGATGGTCTTTATATGCAAAGAATGTTGAATATGAAATACAAAAACAGTGGAGAATCTGCGTGAGTATGTGATCATAATTTGGACCACTCTGGCTTCTGTCGTGAAAAATATATCTTGGGCGATGTGATTGAGTGTTCACAGGAGTAATGCAGGGATAAGATTTCAGGTAGAGTTTTGCTCTAAGGTCTTAGCCATAGAAATAGTAAAAAGCAAATTAAATGTGTTTTGAAGATAAATTCCATAAGTTTGAAATGCTAATTATTTAAATGAAGAATATAAGAGAAAATCAAGGATAACTCTTAAGATTTTGACTGTGGGGCTGGGGAGTTAGCTCAGTGGTTCCGGCGCCTGTCTTGCAAGCGCAAGGGCCCGGGTTTGATTCCCCGGTAACCACATACAATACTGGGTGTGGAGACTCACGCCCAGCAGCAACCAGTACCACATACCACAGTGCCGGGCGTGGTGGCTCACACCTGTAATCCCAGCACTCGGGAGGCAGAGGCAGGAGGATTGTGATGTGAGTTTGAGGCTGAGCTGAGGGCCAGCCTGAACCACGAAGCGAGACCCTGTCTCAAAAAACCTAAAAAAAAGGATTTTGACTGTGACTTACAGAGCTCCCATTCACTAAGGTGGAAAATACAATAGAAAAGCAAGTCTGTGTAAGAGAGGAGTAGATTTCAGGCTCCTTAGATCTAAGATGCCATTTAAATGTCCAGTTAAAGATAGCTACTAAGTTGTTCACTGAGGCTGGAGTTTGGGAGGAAGTCAGGCCAGAGATAAGTCTGGGAATCACCAGCATATCAGTGGCATTCAAAATTATTATTTTGGATGAGATCGTATCTTAGTTACTTTTCTCATTGCCGAGTCAAAAACCAGATACCCAAAGTTAAAGGAGAAAACATTTATTTCAGCTCACAGTTTGTAGGTTTCAGTCCGTTCGTGTGTTTTCAAGGTAGGGTGACATGTCGAGAGGAGAAATAGACCTTGGCAAACAGACAGGAGACAGCACATCGAACCTTCCTTCCTTCTCTCCTGTTATACCTCCAAACCAAAAATGGGGCTTCCATTATCCACACCCAGAGCAATAGTAATTCCAGTCAGTAGATTAATTCACATACACCCATAATCCATATTCACTTATCCTAAATTCAGCCTCTTCCAACAAGCCCACCTGTGAGCACAGGAGGATTTGTAGGCATCTAGATACAACTTTTACCAAGGATATGATTAAAGAGAGGCATTTCAGGCAATTCAGCCCGGGAGCACTTCACATCCAGACATGGGGAAGATGAAGAGGAACTCGATAAAGCCAGGTAAAAAACTGATGAGCATTGTAGGAAGAGTAACAATCGAGAGGAGAGTTATAAAAATATCCTTAAAATACATAAATTCGGTAACCAGCAGTTGTGCCTTTTATCTACAGTTTCTTAGAAAAAATTTATCTGTGACTGTTCTGACTGAGCTGCTTTTCATCCCATCCTATCATTGTTTTCTTTTGGCTTTGGTAAGATTGTGTGACCAAAGTTTGACTATTCCATTTCTACAAATTGGAAATAGTAAATTGATGTGCTTTTTGTTTGTTTTTCCGTAGTTGAGTTTATTGGTACATTTTATGCACACATTATGATCACATTCAACATTGAGAATTTGTCCCTGTACATGACACATCCTGATTCTCATTTTTCTTCGTTCCCCTGCCCTCCCTATAACCCCCACCCCTTATATGCATAAGCTTTGCTTCCATTTTGTAATTTTTATCATCAATTTTTTTCTTTCTCTTCTTTACTTTGCCCTACCTCCCCAGTAAATTGATGTTTTGATAAGCTTATCACAGGAAAGAGATTGAGAATGTCAGAGTCAGTTTTAGAAATACTGTATCCTGGTCTGCTTAAACAGGAATTTCATTCTTACTCTGAAGCTTGAGAATCAAAGATCAAGGAGCCACTGTATCTGGTGTTGGATGAGATCGTATCTTAGTTACTTAGTGTCTGTGAGGTTTGGGTCCTGGTTGCAGATATACGTTTGCTCGTTGGATCTTCCCTGCAGAGAGCAGAGAGGAAGCAGCAGCAGTGGAGTATTCCCTCCATTCAGTGCAGGGGCCACCGTCACAGTGCTGCCTCTTCTCCCTCTTGGGTTATGTTGGCCTGCTGCTGTGTCTTCAGGGTTCAGCCCAGAGACCTGAAAGAAGCTGTCTCTGAAGGAAAGACCTAATTACAAGCCTTCCTCCTGTGCAAAAGTTCTACATATTTAGTTTTGACAGCTAGAGTCATTGCTGGAGGTGCTTAGAACTGATGAATAAAGTGAAAGATGGGGTTCTTGCTCTAACATAGGTTCTTGTTTATTTTCTGTCTTCATTGCAGGGTCAGAGACATGCTGACTGATGAAATCACCAAGTCTGCTGCGAAGTAAGATTGTTATTTTCTTACCAAAACATTTTCATAAATGCTTTTTTTCATAGCATATACACATAGCTTCCTTTCTTAAAACATTTTATAACTTTTAAGGATTATAAAATATTTTTCAATTTTTAAAGAAAAATCAGTGGTTACCTTTTCTTATGCTAATTCTTACTACATTTATTTTTATGCAAATAAGGAGGGTTTGCTGCAAACATGACCACTTGAAGAGTTGCTGAGGCTAATTGCTTATTGGACACCTAACAAAATGCCACATGCTTTGACTTAAATTTAAAGTATTATAGTTTTTTTTTTTTTTTCAGGACACAGAAAAAAGGATATTCTAGAGAATGAAAATTATATGGATTTACAAGTAGATTATAAAATTTCAGTTGTATTCAGCTAACAAATTAAAGTAGAATTTCCTTAAAGTAACTAAGCAAAGTGTATCTAAAATTGAATTCTTAAAAACAAAAATGCAGTTTTGGTCATATTTTAATGGTTCCTTGACTATTACTGCCTTGAGGCTTTTTACCTGTTGCCAGCTATTACTAACAAATTTATGCCCTCATGAATTTTCTTAAATATTATCTTCAGATTCTGTTGTTAACATGTTGACTAATTGTTCCTGGCATTGTGTCAGTTATATTCACTTTCACCTTCTCAGCACCATTAGTTGTTGCCATTTGTTTGACTTCCTTTCTTATTTGCTTCCAGAAAAACATGCACACCTTTGATATGGAGGATTTCATGTCTAAAGAGTGCATATCATGTAGAACTATTTAATTGCAATATTATTTATCCTCATAGCTCAGAAGCTAAATAGATTTTGCCTTAAAAATATAAAATGGCCAAAACAAAAATACAGTTTGCCTTAGAAGCAGCTTTCTACCAGTAACTTCTTAAGCAGGCTCTTCACTGTGTAGTCTGATCTCAGAATATGGTCACTGTTCAGTCTCTTGCGTTTTGAACACAGGGCAGAGAACTGGTAATCTTTCCCTGTTTTCTGGGGGAGGCACCAGGGACATCTGTAAACATGTGAAAATGTCCTCGCTCCCATGAGGAATATAATCATTACTGCAAAATGTACTAATAAAAAATTGAAAATAAATACATAAGAAAATAAATTATCTTATAGTTCCCCCCTCCAAAAAAAAAAGGAAGGAAGAGAAAGAAAACAGAGAGGGTTCCATAGGAACTCATTGGCTCTGCTTTTCTAGTTTGGTGAGTTGGAGGCGCAGTAGGAAAGCATCCTTTACTTATTATAGTTTTTCTGTTGTTCATCTTACTAATGCATCCTGTTAAAAACAGTGCTCTGACATTTATAGCAAAAACTTGAATTCTGAAAGAAACGAGTGGTTTTCTATTAAGCTATAATTTTCCTTTCTAGTGGTTTATACTTCCCAATTCTAAAATCTTATTTCAACATGGTTTTTATCTTCAGATTTGCAAAACATAACTTTTGTTCTAATACAGAGAGAATGTATTCACTTCATTGGTACGAGTAAAACAATTCCTGTTCTCATGGCATCAGTACATTTTCATCAAAAGTTTTGCAGTAGTTTATAAACCTAATCTTTTTTTTTTTTTTTAAGTTTTTTTGAGACAGAGTCTCCTTTATAGTTCAGGCTGGTCTTGAACTCAGCAATCCTCCTGCCTCTACCTCCCAAGTGCTGGGATTACAGGTGTGAGTCACCATGCCCAGCACTGTGGTATGTGGTACTGATCGTTGGTGAGCAGAGTCACCACACCCGGCATCCTTGTATGCATTACCAGGGATCAGACTAGGGATTTTGCACTTGCAAGGCAGGTGCACTGAGCTAAATCTCTGACCGAGACCTCCTCTTCTAATCTTGATAATGCTAAGTATGGCAGCAAGTGAACAGGATGTGCTTAGGCTGAGAGACAACTGACACAGCAGGGGAAAAGGACTGCCAATTCTGTTTGCTTCTTCCTACTGATCTCTCCAACCAGAGACCTCTCTGCCCCTCTCTGACAACCTAGCGTGGATTTCTTGGACCATGACGGCTGCAGGCTGTTTGGGACCAGGACCCAGGATAGACTTGTTTTGCTCAATCACAAGTTTATGCAGGAAGTAAAACACTAGTCATGCAGTTAAACTGATTTGCTTATTTGAGAGCATTTTTCAAGCATCGGGTTAGAATTGAGGGAGAATTCAACATAGATAAAACCTGATAATTGGTGGAAATTTGTCTTTATTGTTATTAATTAAGTAGATTTGAATCTGAAGACAAAAATTCCCAAGTGATTGGGTCACTTTACTAATAATGTAATGTAATACTTTGTCCCTAGGAAAGCTTATCCTTATCATTGAAGCTTATCCCTTCTTGTGCTTTTTAATTAGGTTAGTGACATCAGTTTGTTCCAAAGGACAGTTTAATTAAATATCAGTGCTGTTGCCTAGATAAATACTGTACTGATGCTGGCTTGTTATTATGCAAATTAGTCACTTTGGTTTGACTGTAGGATAGTCATCTGAGTAGCAGAGGGATGTAGATTTTCACATGCACAGCTCCTCAGGTTTATTTCCCTAAAAAGTATGTATACCAAGTCATTGTGCTGCGCATGAGGGAATACAAAGATAATCAAAAGCTGGTTATGGTGTTTGGAATATTCAGCTTGGCCTGTGGATACTCTGTAGACAGAGTATTAAAGAAAGACGAGTATTAAAGATGTATTTAAAGATGAATATCCAAAAGTGCATTTAGTTTGTACCCAGAATTCTAATTACCAGTGATTTGAGTACATTTTCCTCCATCTTTCAACAATATATAGATGCTCACGTATAGATGCTCTCCAGACTAAATAAAGTACTTTGGGAATAAAATGTTTTGGAGTACTGTTTTAAAACTGAAAGTGAATTCTTTTTCAGAATTTAAAATTTTCTTTTTCAGTGTTTAAAATATACGATTCATGTCTTTTATAATGTCCTTGTTTAATGTAGTTTCAAGTGATTATATGTTTTCTGCATGGTGATGAAGACTGAGGATCACTAAGAACTAGAAACTTTTAAAAAAATCTACCATCAGGGAACTTATGTTTATTTTGTAGCAATATAGGGCTCAAGATATTCTCAGTTAAAAACAGACATACAGATTGAGTACCTTTATGCAAAGTGGTTGGGCTAGAAGTGATTTAAATTTCAGAGCTTTTCAGATTTTGCCTGTGTACATAGACTTTACAAATTGAGTTATGTGTTGTATCAAAGAGTGAGAGATAATTCCACAACAGAGGATTTTAAAAGATGGAAGCTTATTCATGCGCTTGGACCCCAACTCATAAGGAAGTGAATGAACCCCAGAGTAGGGAATGTGCAGAGCTTTTAAAGAAGTCTTGTAGGACAGTCGGAGGTAGTGAGGGAACACACAACCAGTGGGTAGCTGCCAACTGGTCCGCAAATGACCACAGATGACTGCATTTTTAGTGATTAGCAACTAGTCAGGTGTTTCAGCACATTTACAGAAACAGAGCGAGCAGTTAGGTTAAAGGGTAAAATTCCAAAATGAGCAAGTGGGACAAAGAAATTGGTTACATATGGAGTCACTTCAGTTGCTTAGGTTCAACACAACCCTAATCTAAAAAACTGCAAAATCCAGAACTTTTTGAACATTATCACTCAACCTCAACTTGAATTAGAAATACTGTAAAATAAATGATTTTATGCTTAAATCTTCCCATGCTTTGTGGCATTTTGTTAACTGTGTAAGTGTTAGAGTGGAGCCATCTGCTGACACCTCAAAATGTCATTGTCTCTTTCCAATTTTCCCTTATTTCTCAGAATTCCAATATCTTACTAATTTATGGCAAGTCTCATAGAGTACAATGAGCAAAGAGTGACACAGGGACAACAGAGCAGGAGAGACAGATAAATAGATAATTGGAAGGACTTAATAATGGCAAGTTGTGAGTTCATTATTATCAAGTGGAAGCAAAAATGCAAAATACTCACATGCAATAGCCTTTTACCTCACCCACTGACTCACCCGCAGAGTTGTGTCCACAGATTGAGTGTACAGGTAAGTATTAGGCTGATGTGGAGAGCAAGACTGAAAGTCCTGGTCTTATGCTGGGGTAAGTAGGGCTCTTGAGTGCATGCAATGGATTTAAGTTTAAGTCTCAGTCAAGGTTCTTTGTACTCAAGCGAATATGCAGTTGTAAGCCTGAGAACAGAACTCTTTGGATGGGTGCCTTGCTGCCTGAGTTCTGCTCTAATGGAATTGGCAGGCCAATAGCATCTCATTAGTGTCTCACTAGGCAGTTCTAGAAGATTAGTTTAATGGAACAACACTAAAATGTACAATTTCAAGTGTTGAATAAATATGAAAACAATTTAGTATTCCCGATGCCAAACTCTAAAATCAAGATAAAATTTTTATTGTTAGTATTATTAAACTAATTTGAATGATATGACAGGAAAATTCTCGAAATAATCTAAAAACACCCCCGTCTTATTCTTGATCTGCAAGTTATATTGCAAACTAGTCTTAGAATTGTTGGCTTTAACACATGAGAAAAAGGAGAGGATAGTATCACAGAGGGAAAAGCCATGCGTGTTACCAGGAAAGTATACTGTCTGAAGTGGCCCACAGGTAGCTGCTCCCACATGCCAGTGCTTCAGAAAAGCCCGTGGCCATTGTCTTCTGAGTTTATCCACATAATTGTCCCTGGTTGTTGACATTGGCCAAAGATGACACAGAAGATAGGTTGGGAAATTTCATGTCAAATAAAAATCTGAGGAAGGAAGAATTTAGATGTATGAGTTTAGATTTTCAAAGTTACAAAATGTCATAATGATCATACACTGATCAGAATTAAAAATCAGCACTGGTGTTAGGATAAAAGTGTCTGGCCGGGCGTGGTGGCTCACATCTATAATCCTTGCATTTAGGAGTCAGAAGCAGAAGGATTGCTGAGCTCAAGGCTGAGTTCAGGACCAGCCTGAACTACAAAGCAAGACCCTGTCTCAAAAAAACTAAAAAAAGGATAAAAGCATCTGGGACAAATGGACCTGTGTTTTGATATCCAGTGCAGGTTTAGAAGTGCTTACCTGGTCTGGCCATCTCTGAGAGCTCCTTTTTTTCCTCTGGCTAATGTTGCTAAGTCGTCTTTTGGAATTTTTCTTTTAAAACAGAGAGAGTCCGGTGGTCAAAGGCAATGCACTACTAGCCTTAAGCAGCCTTGCTGTCATTGTGTCCAAACACCAAGCCAGCCTGCTCTCAGATTCTGATGGTACCTTGGAGGTGAGTGAGAGTAACTGAAACTAGCTTTGGTTCTGTTTCCTTACACCTGGCTTTAAGTAAGAACTCCTGCCTACAATTGCAGCACCAGCCACACTACTTGATGAGTCTTCCTACTGTGAGCCCTGCTGCCTTCTTGACTTTAATTTGTTGCTTTTTCTGTTTTGCTTTTTCTTCACAGTTAAGTGGTCATTTCCATTTGAAGGTGCCAATTTTATGCAACAGGGGTTGTCTTTTTGTGATTACATCAGTGGTAACCAATCTTAGGAGGTTAACTTACTGAAAATGAACAATGCTGTCAAGAAATGAATAATAAGCCATGTTTACAGATTGGAAAAAAGTTGTACTTTGCATTTTAATTATAGATGTCAATGATAAAGTGCCTGTTCATTTCTGCAAGGCATTTATTTCTTAATTAAACATGTGGTGAGCTAGCTAGCTTTCATTTCCAATGTACTTTCTCAGATAATTCATATCTGTCAAAATAAAAAGGCATGGGTTTATTCTTGTTTTAAGCTCCATTATTTGGTAGAGACAGTGTAGCTGAATGGTTAAAAAAAGGCTTTAGGAGGAGGAAAATCACATATTTAAATCTTATTACTTTCACTGGTTAGTTCTGTGAGCTATTTCTAGTAATCTTTCCTTTGAAGGCCTACTTTTCCATCTGATAAATGGGGATTACAATACTTGCCAGATGGTGGTATTGTCAGGTTCTCACAAGTTACCATATGTAAAGCACAATAACTGCTAGATTCTCAGCTCTCAATAATAGTAACACAACAGCAGCAAGTATTTTACTGCCTGTGTGAAAGCTGGGACTTTGTTAAGCGTGTGTGTCTGTCCTCAAGGAGTGTCTTAAGGGCTATTTGTACTTTGTTTGTATGGCATTTTCTTTTTTGATGCAAAAAGTCCAACTCTGACTCACTTAAATAAAAAATGAAGTGAAAAGATACATGATCTTGAAGTGCCAAGAGTAGAGGGCAAAGCTTGAAGCTTGACTTTTGAGAGGAACAGGAACCCTGTGTCTTGGAGAGTTTAGGCAGCTGGTGCGAATGAAACCTCCTGCAGACCTTTGCCTCAGTGGATCAAGTTCGGTGCCTTGTCCTTGTTTCAGTCACTTACATACCAAGTTGTAAGGTACAGTGTCCACCCTTTGAGTGTGGTAGGACAGATAGATTGGGCACTTAGCTGAATTTCCAATAATGGAGAAGAGAAATTCTCCAAATAGTGTTATTACTTGTGCCAAAGAAAGTAGGTGCTGTGAAGAGCTAAAAATAATGTATTACATGAAGAGAAGAGAAAGAGGCCGAGATATTATTACAGAGATGATAAAATATATTTTGTTAATATATGAATATTTAAGCCCAGAATCTTATTTCATGAAGAAGATGAAAATGTTGCAAACAGGAAATATTTCATTTCCTTGAAAGAGCCATGGAATTTTTCCCCAAAGTCCATACACTACCTAGCTCTACAACTAACAAGATAACACACTTGTTTATGAGCCCTTCACTTTGGTGTTAATTAGTCTGTGTTTAACTTGCCCAGTGGTAGCAGGGATCTGATCCCTAGTTTTGAATTCCAGTCTCTCTCTGCTTTTCCCTAACTTCCATTCCTACACATTGAGAAACCATACTAACGCCTCCAGATGAGACTTTGCTTTTATTTTTGATACCCCTGCCTTTGGTGGTTATTTGTACAAATTCAAAATCTCATTATTTGATTAAAGTTGAAATTTTAACACTTCATTAAAATCTACATTTGATCAACAACTAATGATGTTCAGATAAAGGCCTTTCTTGATTCGAAGAATTAAATTCAGAATTTTCATTAGATGGTAAAAGGAAAAAATGGAAAGAAAGCTTATGTATGTAGGAGAGTGGGGGCTGAAGAGAGGGCAAGGAATGGGAAAAAATAAGATATATCACATATAGGTACAAATTCTCTATGATGAACATGATAATATATTCCTAAAATATACCAATAGACTCAATTTACTTAAAAATCTTCCAAAGAGATACTCAGTACTCTTTGACTTTTATAGTTTGCGTGGCTGAATATTAACCATGTAAGTTAACAAATGTTTTTGGCATCTATGATCATGAATGAACCCCATCCCCCACCACAATGAACCTTTGTACTTAGCTACATCCTCTTTTTTGTTTTTTTGGTTTTTTTTGAGGCTCAATCTCACTAATATACCCAGCCTGTGCTCAAATGTGCAGTCCTCCAGAATTCCCAGAATGCTGAGATTACAGACATATGCCACCATCCCCAATGATCTCAAGGGACTTCTGTAATCAAATTTTCCTTTTAATGAAGAGTTTTTGGGGACAGGGTATGGTCTTCTTTTTCATTCTTTTTTCCTTTCTAAAGTTCCTTTATGTATTCTTCCTAATTTCTCAATTAGCTAGGTGAATGTTGTCATGACTGTTGAAGGAAAATTTTATGACAGTAGTAAGCAGAAACAACAGAGATGTTGCTCAAGCTGTTGTAGGTTGGTTGCCTCGTTTGTGTAATGACAAATGATAAAATTTAGAAATTCTAAATTACTTTCTCGTACATCTTCTTAACTTCCACATTGCTTACACTTTAATTCACTGTTATAGCAAAACTCAAATGCTTTGGATATGTTGTCTTTTACAGTCTTTCTTATTTTACTCTTACTACGTCTACAAAAATGTTAAGTATTATTCTTCCTAGGGTATAGTTGTAGATGCATATTTGTCAAATATCTATTTACTTCATGTGGTGTAAGTAGATGAAATTTACTTTTTGTTAATGATACTTGGTTATTTAATACAAAAAGGGGTATAAATTTGTTTTCTTCATCGTATCATCATATCTGTTTCTATAGTTTCAACCTAATTTTCTTCCAATGAAAGAGTGGGTTACCATGGTGCTTAATACACTTCTGGTCATTGTGGATAACCACTATCAAGCCAGAGGACAGCTTTTTTCCTGCTTTTATCATGTAAGTACAAGAAACTTTTTAAAAATTTGGCAAAACCAATGTTGATTTGTTCTGACATCCATTGTGTGTGTGAAATGTATGATTCAGTGTAAAGATTTTCAGCACTAGTTGTACATTAGAATAACCTGAAAAACTTAATTATCAATATGTTTAAAGAAAAACTAATATATAGACCTTATGTATGATTTAATTGCCCTGGAACAGTCCTGACTGTCAACATTCAGAAATCACTGTAGGTTTTTCTAATGTATAGTCAAGAGCTCAATGTGCAGAATGTGGGGGCTTGAGGATTTCTAGTCATGGTTGGTTTCTACTTATAGTATGTGACCACGAGGAATTTTCTCAATCTATTTTGATCTTTTTTGTTCTATAAAATGAGAGGATGGAATAATATCATCTGTAATGATTGTAGCCCTAGTACAACCCCTTAGTTGATTTTGTGATATTAACATGACATCTAACCCTTATTATTCTTTTTTAAAAATTTATAAAACACAAAAATTCATTCTTTTCCAACTCTCAGAGATTTTAAGGATCAATTTATTTAAGTTATGTAAAAATATTTTGAACAGCAAAATAGTCTGTAAATTCAAAACAATGTTGATTATGACAAAGCACCAATTAGCCCGTCATTCTCTATCTTTATCTTTGTGTCCTAAGACTTAACGCAAAATTAAACCATACTTTTCCTTGTTTTCTCTTTTCTGAAGGTGTGTTTTATATCTCCATTTGTTCCCAGAATTACTTTGGTCTTACCCTATCAGTAGCCATTGCTTAGGGAATTACAGTGATCACAAGACACTGACTACAGAGGATTATAGTTAATTTAAATAAAATACAGCCCAAATCCTGTATTGTTGCTAAGATCACAAATTCAGCCTGAAGTCCCCTTCCTGTGTGTTTGTGTGCCTCAGTTCTCTTGCCTTTGGGAGGATCTGGTATGTGTTCACCTGGGGCTTTAGGATCTGATGCTAGGTTTTCAACCACACTTGAAGGGAAAAAATGAATTACCAGATAATGTACAATTAAATTATAAGGTAAATTTGCTTAAAGAAGTAATTTCTTTATGATGACTTAGTTAACTTGCTTAGAAGATTATGTGGAGGTTTTTGCAGCAACTGTTAGGTTCAGATACACACTGGAAGAAGACACATGAAATTTCTAATCATTCTGTTTAGGTCTTGTAAAACCAATCAGATAATCTTTTTACTAGTCAGTTCAGAGTTGCCTCCTGCTTTGATGACTTTTACATTGTTATACTTTTCAAAGCCCTGTTTCAAGTTATTTCCTTTGTTTCCTGTGTCCTAGCATTTTGAATAACACTGTCCTCTTAAGAGTATTATATTAACTTGATATGCAACTTAGTATATGCTTCATTTTTATTCTTAAAATACTATAGCTTAGAGAGCAAATAGACATAGAATTTAAAGTAGATTTTAATATGCTTTCATTGCTAAAGACAAAACTTGTTATGGTGTGTCTGAAAGTTTTAAAAGGAAAATAGTGAAAAACAATAAACAGGCTTTCTCTTTCACCTGAGACATATTTATAAATGTGTAGAATGACTGATAGAGCTGCCTTACATGAGATTCTTATAGAAGCTGTTCATATTCAGCTGTCCTGTCATTTTGTTAGGACTGTTATTAAGGTTTTTTTCCCCATAATTACATATATCAGAGCATATAGAGCTCTCTCAAGTAGCTGTTTATTACTTTGTAACCAGAGACTTTTAGGCTTTCAACTTCCTTTTTAATTAAAAGGAATTAACCTCCTGTAGGAAATAATCCATCTACTGGGAAATGTTCCCACCAAAACTTTTGGGAGATGTGCCAATGGATTGTTGCAGGAAACTTATACACATTTCTCTCTACTAAACTTAAACTCTCTCTTCCTTGTTTTTTTTTTTTCCTGCTTTCTTGGAAAACTCTTCTTTCTGATCATTTATAATGTAGCTTGGTGGTTTGTCCAAAGTTATATAGCTTCACTTTGGATTTTTCAATATATTTATAGGCTGAAATATATATAGGTAAAGGTTGAAATTGTTTTAGCCTTTACAGTGAGATAATTCATAACCTTTAAACATAAAAGGCTTATAATTTCCTTTTTCATATTTAAAAGGCCCATCTGTGTTGGTTAACTGATTATTTAGTAGCAGTTTGTTTCATGAAGTAAAAACATAATTTATAGCAAACACCTTTGATTCATTTTTATTTCTTGGACCAAGGGGCAGATCCAAGAAAAGCTTGCATTGTTGTAAAGCATTTTTGTGATAGGTGTGCTTCCTTCATGTTTTAAACAAAAGGCTAACTACCTGTTTCTTTCTCTGGCATGTCCTAGAAATCCTATTCCGGTGAAAACACAGCTAGTGCCACTGCCCGTTCTGCTGCTGCAGCGGCTTTGTCTCTCCTTGTGCCAGTTTTCATTATCTCATGCAAAGAGAAGGTAGAGGAAATCCTCAACATGCTGACTGCCAGGTTACCTGGGAAACCAAATGCTGATGAATCTCAAGCCGTGCAAATCCACGTGGGCCTTGCCTTGGGGATGTTTCTCTCGCGCCTGTGCGAGGAGAAACTCAGGTACAGTCTATTAAGCTATTCTTGTTTTTCTCCTTTGTGATTTAGATGAAGAATTTTGAATGCTTATGTACATCCTAAACACTATATTTCAACAATTGGTAGTTAAACTTTTTGAAATGGGCAAATTGATTCTTTATTCTTCTATATTAATGAATTTGTCTTTCAAAATACTGTCGGATCAATATTAACATACTTTAAGGGTTACCGTTTAAGTGCTTGGTTGCTTGGAAACCATTTCTTTTTTTTTTGAGACAGGGTCTCGTTTTGTGGTTCAGGCTGGCCCTGAGCTCAGCCTCAAACTCACATCACGGCAATCCTCCTGCCTCTGCCTCCCAAGTGCTGGGATTACAGGCGTGAGCCACCATGCCCGGCACTGGTATGTGGTATTGGTTGCCGCTGGGGTGAGTCTCCACACCCAGTATTGTTATGTGGTTACCGTTACCGGGGATTGAACCCGGGTCCTTGCGCTTGCAAGATAGGCGCTGGAACCACTGAGCTATATCCTTGGCCCGTTTGGAAACCATTTCATGCTTAGATAAAAGTCCCAAGTACATCTGTATTGTAGATGTGATCGAAAATCTAATCTTATGGTACAATAAGTAAATAAAGCTACCTTTTTCATCTCTTTTTTTATGGGATGAAAGTAATTGCTGATCATTTTAAATACTGCTTTTATCCTGTGTTTTGGCTGTGTTTTAGTCATCCTTAGAGTCTTAATTTGTCCTGTGTGCTTTGTTCAGTTTGATCATTCATTTTTGGACTGCTAGTTTTACCTTTGAATACAGCTAATGAAATATCAAAGACTCATTTGGAAAATTCTACTAAATGGGAAAGTTTACTTGTGTATTAATCTATTTTAGTTTTGTTATTCATATTGTTTATTCTTTGTAAACCTTAAAATGTTATACATCCAGATTGATTTTAGTATGATCCTACATAAATATTCACTTATCATAAATGTTTTGATGCCAGTGGTTGGAATCTGGCCCCATTTTCTTGGGTAGAAATAGGATTAGTAGGAAGAGCCATCCTGTTGTGATGTTAGATGTTCCTAAACCTCACTGATTGGCGGGAATTAGCAGTTTGAAGCAAAAACTGATGTTGGTGTGCATAAACCAGACGACATGTTATTTTTAGATTACAGTTTGAAACTAGTGGTTAAGGTTGCATTTGTAATTTACATCACTTTGCACAGACATTGATAAATGCAACTTATGAGAAGTGCTATTGATCTGGGGAGATGGTATACTTCAGATGATCATTTTCAGCTCCTGAAAACATCTGTCAGATAAGTGGGATGACAGGCTTAATCTCTGTAATCATAAGTGAAACATGGATAGCATGTTCATTTTGTTTTCTTCCCCAGCATTAATACATATTGAATTGGCTCTAGGTATAATGTAAAACTGCCCCTTGCATGGAAATGCACTGGTAATATCTCATGTCTGTGATAAAAAATAAAGTAACTTAAAGATTTAAACTTGAAAGGGATCCCTCTCCTTACTACTGTACTACAAATGACAGTCTTTTCACCATCTGCATCCAGGCTCTTTTGGTGGCTTTTTAAGCAACATGTTTTACAGCTAAAAATGACCTGCGGTAGTTTAATTCTGGGCATCTCACTTCATGCCACCCTGGGTCTGGCTCCCTTCTTCATTAACAGGATGAGTTGCTGTTGGCATTAGGTCCAGCAACCATGCTTTGTGGTTAACTCAATTATGTTGCCTGCAAAACTCCATGGCAGTTCCCTGAGTGCACTTGTCTACCATTCCTGCCGTGGTTTTCTTTCCATTCCTGTCTGTTCGAACTAGTACTCGCAGACAGTCTTGGGCGAGGACATCAGTCCATCCCCAGGGCTGCATACCCACAGAAGAACTGCAGATTTTAACTTTGTCTAATGTTTTTAATGTCTGACAGCATCTGCCTTCTTAGGGCTTGAGTATTAGAATTGAGTATTAGGATAATTATTTATGACTCCTACTATTTCAGTTTTTTTGAGCAATAGAACCTGCAATATTTGCCTTTTTGTACTAATGATTTTATTAGATAATTACAATGCAATTGAATAATGACATTTTTGGAGAAAGTTCTTTTTTTTTTCTAAAATAAAGGTAAGTGTTTTGAAGGCTGTTAACTCTGAGTAGTCGCTAGAATCAAATCAGTGGCCCAAAATGACCCCTTTATTGGAATAGGATTAGGATAATATATTAGTTCTCGGAGAATGAAAACTCACCTTGTAAAAAGAGAATTATGACAATCCATTTTTCCCCTAAAGCTTATAAGAAAGGCTTCTGAATTTAAACTCCTAGCTCAGGCTTATTTAGAAAAGTTTCTTATTTCTGTTCCCTAGAGGTAACAAGTATGATCTCATGAGCTATTTCAGTATATCACAGTTAACTACAAAGAAAAATTGCAATAGGACTTGTGTAGTTAAAGCTGTTACATCTGTGTGCATGTGTGTGTGTGTGTGTGTGCACGCACGCTCGCGCGCGCACGTGTGTATGGGTGCTCATTGCAGCATGTCACCCTTCCTCTTGAGCAACGTGGGCCAAGCCTTGGTTTGAAAGGTGTTCTGGCTGGCGTTCTTGAGACTGATGTTTTTCCCAGTGGTCCCCGAGGCACAGCCCTAAGTGCTGTACGTAGGAGCCCTGAGCACTGACATGCCAGTGGCGGAGCCCACAGCGTTTTCTGGAAAACAGACATAGAGCTGCCTTTTATTCTGTTAGTTACTGTACATGTCTGAATTTTTTCCCCGACAAGTACAAAAACCACATACAATATTGCATAAAAATTAATTGTATGGCTAGCATTATTTTCATCTTTAAAATGTATAATTAAAAGAACAACTTTATAACATCTACAGTTGAGACATTATATCAAAAGTAACAGAAGTTTGCAAGAAAGAGATTTGAAATGAATATTGATCATATCAGCTTAGTGGGTTCTTAAATACTCTGTAAAAAATCACTTTTGCATTCTTGAAAAGGTGTGTATTTTAGCTTAAGTTTTTAGTTTTTAAGTGGCTTTAAATTTGAGTATGTTGAGAACACTCATAAGTGGAAGCTGTAGGGAATGTAGAATGCTTACACTGTCCAGAAAACCTAGTTATTGAATGTGACTCAAATTCTCTATCTATAAAATAAGCATATATAAATCAGTAATATTATTACTCTTAACTTTTAAAAAAGGAATTGCTGGCATTTCACATGGAACACTGACAATAGATTACGTTGTATTGAATATTTTGAACAGTTGGATATTTGTAACGAATTTTCCTTTGTTGGTCATTACACAGTGACATATCTAGCCAACAGATGAATCTTCTTCTGATGAAATCTTTGGATGCCCTGGAAGATTGCTGTTTTGACACTAGCCTTGAATACAAGTACGTGGATTCCATTCCCTTTCTAACAGATGCTTAGAAATTGGTTACTCCTCTGAGGTAACTTTCACATGCTACAGTGAAATTCTTGCAGGGTTTAATCTTGAATGTTTTTGCAGAGAGATTTCAGCCATAACTCTTTTAAACCTCAAAATTAAAACTTGCTTATTTTTAAAACATGTTTTGGCAATAGTTTCCTGAAATACAAATCAACAAATATAGGGCCGGGGAGTTAGCTCAGTGGTTCTGGCGCCTGTCTTGTAAGCGCAAGGACCCGGGTTCAATCCCCGGTAACCACATACCATACTGGGCGTGGAGACTAAGGCCCAGCAGCAACCAGTACCACATAACACAGTGCCGGGTGTGGTGGCTCACGCCTGTAATCCCAGCACTCGGGAGGCAGAGGCAGGAGGATTGCTGTAATGTGAGTTTGAGGCTAAGCTCAGGGCTAGCCTGAACCATAAAGGGAGACCCTGTCTCAAAAAAACCTAAAAAACAAAACAAAACAAAACAAAA
>PVIR01015520.1:0-38174 GCA_004026965.1 Petromus typicus
CCTCCGGCAGGGACAGAGCGGGGCCATCTCTCTATACGTGCACCCTCAGGGTGCAGGGGAAGGCAGGCGTGCCCACCCAGCCACCCAGCCCCAGCTGTGTGAGCAGCGGATGAGAGAGGTTCAGAATGGGACCCCGGGCCCACCACCCAGCACCCAGTCCTGCAGCTTTCGGCTGCCTACTACCTCGGCTGCTCCTCAGGCTGACTTGTGAGAAGGTTATTTTTGATGGAGTATTACTCACCCGTGAAGAAGGAAAGGCTTGAGTCGTTTGTAGGAAAACGGGTGCAGCTTGAGACCACGATGCCTGGTGAAGTACTCAGACAGGAGCTGGCAGGTCTGCAGCCCACACCTGCCTTCGGCTCCCACAAGCTCCTCCGCCCAGGCAGGAGACCACTGGCAGGCGGGCCTGTCAGACGGGGGCTCTGAGCGTACCTGGCACCTCGTCCGGGCTCCTTTCTGTTTTGTCCCCTCCCTCCCCGCCCAGGGAGCCTCCCATATGTCCCCGAAGGAGGGAGAGGCTGAGAGCCCTGGTCCCAGCACCGACAGCACCGGGTGCCCGGCTGTGTCCCAGGAGTCCTGTGGCCCCCACATCTGGCCAGGGACCCTGGGTCAGGCAGGAGCCAGAGGTGCCTCCTGTGGGCAGCCCTTCCCTGTGAGTGCTCACCTACAGGCCACTCTGAAGGTGTCCTCAAGGGCACACGGTGAGCAAGTGGTGAGAAGCAGAGACTGGGAAGCTGAGGCAGGAGGGTTGCAGTCCCAGCCCAGCCCAGCCCAGGAATGGAGCAGTGTCTGGAGACCCTGTCTGGGAATGTATGGGTATGTAGCTCAGTGCGCAGGCCCTGGGTTCAGTCTCAGAAACAAGGGGCCGGGCTCCTCTGGTCACGGGGCTCCCAGAAGCCTGGTCGGGTGGGAGTGGGGTCCTGGGACGCGCTGAGCACAGCCCAGGGCTTCTCCTACCTGGGCCTCCACCCGCGTCCGGGAGCCGGCACCTTTGTCCGCAGCGCCCTCCGCTGCTCTAAGCCGTGGCATTGGTGGTTTTGTCCCGGCTTTGTCCCCCTGCCCCCCGCCCGGCCTGGGCACGAGCATTGTTTACCCGTTGGTACAACACCCCACCCGGCCAGAGCAGCTCCGGTTTCCCGGCGCTGACAGGTGCCGCGTTCAATCACTCTGTGCCCTGCGGTCTGTCCTTCCCAGCTGCCGTCCTGGGGACCCAGCGGCCGGGTTGAGGTCCACAGGGAGCCAGGTGCCCCCCATTCTGCCTCACCCATCCGGAGCCAGGGCCCTCCACCCCTCACCCACCAGGGCCCCTCTTCCCAGGCAGCAGCTGCTGAGGGGCCGAGTGGGGGCAGCCGCCGTGGGCGCGGGGGACGTGGGACATGTGGGCTCCTGCCGGGGGGTGCAGTGACAGGACGTGGTCAGGGCCTCGAGAGGCCCAAGTCCCCAAGTGCCTCGGGTGGAACCGGGCTCTGCAGGTGCTGTGCCAAGTGGCCGGGGAAGGTGCCCAAGCAGAGAGGGGACAGGGCACAGCCCTGCCACCCGGGTGTCTGTGATTGCTGCTCCCTCTCGCAGCCCCGCTGCTCCGGCCAGAGCACGGGAGCCCCAGCAGGCCAGCGCTGCGCTCTGCTGTGCTGTTTGTGTGGGGGTGGAAGATGAGCCCAGGGTCTAAGTGCGGGGGCACATCCCCCAACCCTTCCTTGTTTCCTGTGAGGAGACAGGGCCTCACTCAGCCAGAGGTGAGATCCTCCTGCCTCAGCCTCACAGGATGCTGGGCTGACAGGGACTGTCCGTGTTCCTTGCTCCCTTTTGCAGCCTGGCGCCTCCTCCTCCAAGCCCAGCCCGTCACCGGCAGACACTCCCCACTGCAGTGTCAGGTCGAGTGACGTCTGCAGCTGTCCCTGTCTTCCTGGCCGTCTCCCTCCTTGGATCCCTGGCTCCGAATGGGTGGGACTTATCTCCTCTGCTCAGGACAAAAGCATGGCTGACAGAAACAGCAGGAGAACAACAGGGCTGGGAGAGAGGCCGATGTGTCAGCTATCGGTGCCCACAGTTGTACTGACTTCTGTGGCCAGCGCTGGCACCAGGACTGGCTCTTCCTTCACCCAGACTTTGTGCGTTTGTTTGGTGTTTTGGGACAGGGTCTCCCTGTGCAGTCTGGGCTGGCCTTGAACTCCAGCAACCCTCCAGCAGAGGCAGGACTGCCCTGAGTTCAGAGCTCACCTGGGCTGCATAGTGAGCTCAGGGCCAGCCGGAATTACAAAGCAAGACTCTGTCTCACAACCAAACCAAACCAAAACCTCAACAGGGCAGTTGGAGAGTCTGCCTGGTGGCTTGCCAGCATCTAGATACCTAAGGCTGGGTCATCAGTATGATCATTATGATAGGGCAGGGTGTGAATTGAGGCGCAGTTGAGTATGTGCCCTTTCAGTGTCAGGATGAGAGTTCCAGGGTGCCGCTATATAGTCTGGGCCTAGAGATAACAGTACTGTATTGTTGGGCAGGGAGTTAGCTCAGTGGTTCCGGCGCCTGTCTTGCAAGCGCAAGGGCCCTGGTTCGATCCCCGGTAACCACATACCATACTGGGCGTGGAGACTCACCCCAGCAGCAACCAGTACCACATACCACAGTGCCGGGTGTGGTGGCTCACGCCTGTCATCCCAGCACTTGGGAGGCAGAGGCAGGAGGATTGTGATGTGAGTTGGAGGCTGAGCTCAGGGTCAGCCTGAACCACAAAGTGAGACCCTGTCTCAAAAAAAAAAAAGACCCAGAGTGCGGCCTAAAGTGAGCAGTCATTCAGTCCGGGGTGCGGCCAGGGTTCACTTGCCTGCACCCTATATTTTCCTGGAGGTCCTGAATTTGCTCAGTACGAGCCAGGAGATGGTGGGTGGTGACTCCTTTTTGTGGAGCGTCTGTCACGGAGGAGGTGCTTCACTTCCGTTGTCTTTTTGACTTGCTTTTTAAAAATGAGTTTTTAAGCTTTTTATTTTGAAATGATTGGAGCACAGAGAGGTCCTGGGTGCCTGTCAGCTCCTGTAGGGTCGGGGTGCGCGGGACTATAGTGTTAGGAGGCTGCAGCCGGGAGCCCGGGTGGGGCAGAAGGGCGTAGGCAGATCTGCGACCGAGCGTGTGTGCTCAGAGAGCCTGCGTGCGGGCGACGTCCCGCCCTTTACATGTTTTCTATTGAGATAGGCTCTTGCTCAGTTACCCAGATTGGGCTCAGACCTGTGATCCTCCATCCTCGGGCTCCAGGGTGCTGGGACTATCGGAGCCCACCACACCCAGCTCGTTCTGCGCCATCTCGTCCCACGTGCAGCTCGTGCGGCCCCCACCGGTCAGGATCCAGCTGCGTTCTCCAGCCACACGGACCACCTCTTCCTCCTCCCGCACACCACTCCTCTCCACATCTCTCACGGTTTCGTGGGGGGTTTTTGCAGTTGTTATGTAAGCGGAAGCATGCAGCACGCAGCCTTGCCAGACCCGCGGTAACGATCTCATTAGATTCCTCTCCCAAGACTTCCCTTTCCCCAGACAGTGTCTTAGCCGCATCAATCCATTCCATAATATAGTGACTGTTTTCAAAAGCAAAAATTAGAGCCAGAGGGGCCCAAGATTTAGCTCAGTGGTTTCCGGGCCTGCCTCGCAAATGCAGGGTCACAAGTTCCATCCCCGGTAGCAGAAAGAAAAAGAAAAAAAACAAAAAAGTCGGGTGTGGTGGTGAAGACCTGTCCTCTAAGCACTCAGGAGACTGAGGCAGGAGGATTCCCAACGGGCATCCCACAGTGAGGCCCTGTCTCAAAACACCAAAAGACGACAGACAGACACGACGGTATGGCTGGGGTCTTAGAGACAGTACTTGGATTTAAAGAAGTCGGGTAGGAGACGGAGAAGGCGTCTTTCCATTTTGATGAACTTCAATGCAGCCACAAGTATGGAATCGTTAGAAGTCAGAGTGGTAACTTCATGAGAAAGGGTGTTAACTGCGAAGGAATGTGAAGGAGTGCATAAAGTATTGTGCGAATTGATGTGGGCATGCTTTATGAATATGAATGCACATAGATCTTAAAGGTTAATTTTAATAGAGCTGGTGTCGTCACTGCAGTGCTATGCACTTGCCTAGCGTGAATGAGGCCCTAGTTCAGTCCTCAGTACACAGAAACTAAAAATAAGCTTAAACTTTGTGTTTTACATATTGTACTGTATGAACACACCTCAGTCTTAAAAGATGCAGAACACGGGCTTTGACAAACATGAGTCTTTAGGGCGGTAATACGCCTGACGCTCAAGGACTGCTAGGGTAGGGCCCGCGCCTCACCGCCCCAGTCAGGGTGATTTTGGATAATTACAAATATATATCATGACCATAAAGAAAAGACGCGCCCCTTCTCCAGTGAACAGTGGGTTCTCGAATCATCGATTTACATCCTATTGGCCTGGTGTCGCCTGTAATCCCAGCTCTGGGGGGCCGAGGCAGGAAGATCGGGAGTTTAAAGCTAAACCTGCACTACAGAGCGAGACTGTCTCAGGCCCGGGGTGGGAGACGGGGTTAGCGACCTCGCCCAGCAGCAATCACGCAGGGTCCCGCGGACACTGGTCCTTAAAGCTGCAGAGGATCACCTGGGCGTTTACAGCTGAGCTGGGTCCGGTCCCGGGAGTCTGATTTCAGCGCCAAGAGACAGGTCTGGACAGAGACCTGTAAAAGCTTCCCAAGCGCTTCTAACGTGCAACAAAAATCGAAAGCCGCTGTTCTTTCTCCACGTTCGACCTGCGCCCTCTCCTGGCCGGGATGAGGTCGCCCCTCTCGGCCGTCACGCCCGGGCCTAAACCTCAAGCGTCTCCTTGACAACCCCAGGGAGTCGAACCGGACTCGCCGCGGCTCTCGGTCCCCAACCCCAGGACTCTATGGTACACTGGCGTCCTCTCTAGCCGTTGAAAGTCGGCTTTCTTTCCGGCCGGCCCGCAGCTCCCTCTCTATGGTACTGACTTCCCAGAGCCGCCTTGTTGGGGTTTCCTTCCGGGTCGGCAAGGAGGCGGGACTTCCCTCCGGAAAGTGGCTCACGTGCTTCCGGCGTGGTTTAGCCTTGAGTCTGGTACGGTAGGACTTATACGGTAGTATCTGTCTGGAGTTGGCGGCGCTCGGTGCTCTGTGACCCGCTTCAGGCCGCGGTGAGTGAACTGTGGCTTCAGACCCCAAGGGGACCCAGTGGTGACGTCGCCATTGCAGCGGTGCAGTCCTTGAGTCGGGTTCTGCGGGGAATTCCCGGACCCCAGAGGTTCAGGGCCGCGGTTTTCAGTGTTGAGCCTCGGTTCCCGATCACCCGCCTGAGGCTGGCCTCAACGGAAAGGGGCGTCAGGCACTGCGGCTGGATTTCTAACCCGCCCCCGATCTCCGGTGACCTTGGGCTGAGCCTGTTTCCCATCTGAGCGGGGCATTAAGCCCTCCGAGGTGGTGGCCCCGCTGGTGACCCGTGATCCCTCCTATCCGCCAGCCCCGGGTGCTCACGGCCGTGTCTCTCCACTACTAGGTCTCCTACGGCGCTGGCCGGATGGACCCGTTCAGGGCCCAGCAGCTGGCAGCGGAGCTGGAGGTGGAGATGATGGCCGACATGTACAACAGGTGAGGGCAGTTGCCGGCCCTGCCTGGCGGGGAAACTAGCCAGGGCCTCCCCGAACCACACGAGCTTACTGTAGGGGAGCCCTAGCCCCCACCTTCCCTGCGCACTCTGGTGGGCCCCAACGTGGACACAGTTCGGGGCCACCAGGACTGGCTCGGAGGAAGTGAGCAGGAGAAATGACTCCAGCCGGGCTCTGCTGCATTTCCAGGGACAGGTCCCCGTTTACCTGTTGCGTAAATCTTTACACATGGTTGGACACTTGCCAGGCATTTTATATGCATTGACTTTTTAAAAAAGTTTATATGTAGCAGCAATTTTTTTTTTTTTTTTTGAGACAGGGTCTCGTTTTTTTTGTAGTTCAGGCTGGTCCTGAACTCAGCAGTCCTCCTGCCTCTGCCACCCGAGTGCTGGGATTACAGGCGTGAGCCACCATGCTCAGCGCTGTGGTGTGTGGTACTGATTGCTGGTGGGCGTGAGTCGTCATGCCTGGCATTGTTGTATGTGGTTACTGGGGATCGAACCCAGGTCCTTGTGCGTGCAAGACAGGCACCGGAACTACAGAGCTAAATTTCCAGCCTGCAACAATATTTTTAACAGCCTCAGGCTGGGAACACTTGTCCATCAAGAAGAGAAATGATACATATTGTGAGTGTGAGGTCCATACAGTGTAATATAGTAGAATTCTCCAATAGGCAAACTGTGAAATCTCTATAATTTAATATATATATTTTAAAATTTTGAGATACAGTCTTGCTATGTAGTTCAAGCTGGCCTTGAACTCACAGCAGTCTTCCTGCTTCAATCTCCCTCCCAAGTGCTGGGATTACAGGAGTGTGCCAGCGTACCTGGCTTCATAATGTAATCTTTTTTTAAATGTTATTTTTTAATAATTAAAGGACATTAGTCAGACAGATTCCTGGGTCTCATTTTGGCAGAGTGGTACAGGCATGTAACATACCTGGATCTCTTTCGCTCTTCGCAACTCCTCCTCCGCTTAATTTCACGTTTGGGGGTGGGTTCCATATACAGCATTACCTTTTTTAATCCGCAGCATATTCTGGTTGGTCAGCCCCATTTTAAGATGAGGAAACTGGGGTTAAATGACCCCCGGGTCCATAGCTGGTCCGCAGCTGTGCGGGAGCAGTGCGCTTGTCTGCTTCTTGAGACCGTTTGGCAGATTTGGGAAACAAGTCCAGTCCCTGTTCAGCAGCACTGCACCCTTGGCAGGTTAACTCTTCGGCCAGATGCCTTTCTCATCAGTGACCTCAGCTCTGGGGATATCAGTGTTAAATGCGAACAAGTCCCTGCCCTCACAGACTGGAGCGCCCGTGGTTGGTCGCTTTTCTTGGTGGCTGTCCATCCGAAGAGCACTTAGATGGAGCCTCTGTGTGGGCCTCGCCCAGGCCCTAGGCTCTGTGCCTTCATCTCAGTTGTAAGAGGGCGGAGGCTGTGTCACCCGAGGTCCCGGCGCGCACCGCTGCGCCTGACACTTTGCTGCCACCCCGTCCGAGGTGGCTGGGAGCAGACTTGAGAGTGAAGTCAGTTCGGGGGCTGGGTAGCGGGGCTTCCAGGGTGCCACAGGATGCTGCTGACACCACCGTGTCCCACCTTCCCCAGAATGACCAATGCCTGCCACCGGAAGTGCGTGCCACCCCACTACAAGGAGGCAGAGCTGTCCAAGGGCGAGTCTGTCTGCCTGGACCGCTGCGTCTCCAAGTACCTGGACATCCATGAGCGCATGGGCAAGAAGCTGACTGAGCTGTCTGTGAAGGACGAAGAACTGATGAAGAGGGTGCAGCAGAGCTCGGGGCCCGCGTGAGCCGGCAGGGTGCGGGGGCCCCGTGGCCGAGTGTGTGTACATGTGTATATATTAAACGTCCTGTTCGTGCCTAATGTGTGCAAAAGCGACGTGCTTGGCGTGCAGGAACAAAGAAATCACACACAGCTTGGCATGGTGCCGCACGCCTGCGATTCCAGTACTGGGGATGCTGAGGCTAACCCAGGCTACATAGTGAGTTCAAATGCAGCCTGTACTTCAGAGTTAAACACTGTCTCAAAAAAAAAAAAGATGGAGGCCACCAGCAGAGGGAGTTCAGCGCATTTTAACAGACCGCAGCAGCTTGCTTTGCTCGGGCAGGGCTGATTGCTGTGTAACTCTGAATGTGGGTCTTCCCCATCTGTACAGTGGGGACAGTCGGAGATGCTGCAGGGAAAAGGAGTTAGCGAAGCCCTTGCCGTGCTTACCTGGTGTGGCATAGTGACTGGGTGAAAGGAAACACTAAAAAATATTTTTAAAAAATTGAGCTGGGCGTGTGGCCCATTCCTGGAATCCTAACACCTAGGAGGCTGAGACAGGAGGATTGCTACAAACTTGAGGGCAGCCTTTGTTATGTGGCGAGACCCTCCCTCAGAAATCCAACCTGAGATGGAGTGTAGGCAGGCAGGGAATGTTACATTTGTTAAAAATTTTACTACACGATGACACATTAGTTCCTGGGCTCATCCTCCCCTTGCCATGAACACACGTCCTCCTGTCCGGCCGGCTGCTTCCTGCAGCAGCTCTGCATGCTCTTTCCTGAGGGTCTTTAGCTGCACTGTCCTGGCTTCCTCCGTGTGCTGAATCGATTCAGGCGTTTCCCTTCCGTGGTCACTTTGACTGTGGCCGACCCGGAATCGCTGGTACCAGATCAGGTGATGTGGACGAGAACACGACGTCGTAGTTTTCATCATATCACACCTGGCAGAGACAGAGGAACTGGGGGAGGGGGAGAGCGGCTCCTGCACCGCGTCTCCGGGAACCGAGGCTCTGCACACTCACTGAGGGTCACACCCGGGGACAGAGTCGGGCTCAGCGGCACCCCAGGACGGGTGAAGGGCCTAGCTCTGCAGTGCATGTCCGGGCAGGGACCTTAGAGCTGCCAATTGCTGCGGCCGGCATCCAGGTGACCAGCCCCAGCTGCCGGCCTGGGTCGCAGGAGGGGCGCAGAGGCTGGGGCGGGCGGTCGTGCCACGCGGGTCCCACTGTGGGTCGCTCCTGTGGGACGTAGAGACACGGGACCGAGCTGGGGCGGTGGAGACCGCCTGGGGCCCACACGTGCAGTGCGCTTGGGGTCTCAGGTGAGACTTCCCAGCTGTGTGACCTCATCAGGTGTTTTGCCTTGGTTTCCCCATCCGTTTGGATGGCTGTCAGGGCCCCTCCCTGCCTGGTTGGGTGGCCTTAGAAAAGTACCTCCACCTGTTGCCACGCGGGCGGGTGGTGCAGCCTGTGCCCGCAGACGCGGAGGCCGAGGCAGGCGGGTGGAGTTCGCTGGAGCAACTCAGTGAGACGCTCTTAAAATGTCTTTTTAGAGGTCTAGGGATGTAGCTCAGTGCAGATGCCAAGTGTCACAAGGACAAACAGAAACCAGCCCTTTTGACGGCGGCTTTGACCGTGGACACCAGCCGCCTGTGAGCGGCCAGTCCTCCCCCGAGGCTGCGGGTGAAGGCGCGCCCAGCAGGTGGCGCTGTCCACCAGGCCTGCGCCACGGTGTCCGCGCTGCCGGTGCGCTGGCGCCGTCCAAGATGCAGAGGTGGCTCGTGTGGACAGAGCTGCTGCTGTGCGCTAAGTGCCTCAGATATGCTTTTAAAACCCTCTTTCCGCCAACCACTGAGACTGCACCCATGGGCTTCACGCTGAGCTCCATCTCTGGCCTTTTTACTTCTGTTTTATTTTGAGATGGCCTGTCTAAATACTCCTGGCTAGACTCAAACTTGTGATCCTCCTGCCTCAGCCTCCCAGAATGCCAGGTGTGCACCAATGTGGTCGGCTTCTGTTAATCTCAGGACACTCTGAGGCAGGCGAGAATATCCTCACTCCACAAAGGAAGGACTGAAGCTCTCGGGTTCACAGCTGCTGGGGGACAGGCAGGACATACAGACTGGCAGGCTTCCAGCTCAGCCCGGCCCCACCATGCTCCTGCTGCATCACATTCACGAAGCCTTGTTGGCCCTGACCCACAGGAACTGAGAGACAAATGTCCCCAGACCCTTGCTGGCATGGTGGTGCACACCTGTCATCCCAGCACTCAGGAGGCTGAGGCAGGAGGACACTGTTTGTTTACAGCCAGCTTGGGGTACATGGCAGGACCTTGTCTCAGAAGAAAAAAAAAAACAGCTTTGGGCCTAGTTCTCCATTTGAAGGACTGAGCCTGCACTTTGGGTGATCTTGAGACCGACTCACGTGGCTGACCCGGGACTCTGTGACAAGCACTGTTTTAAGGGAAAGAAGATGAAAACTTGGTGGGGAGGCAGGTGTTAGAAACGGCTCCTTCACAGCTCACAGTGTTGTGTTACAGAGGCTCTCAGGCAGGGGGAGCTCCCGGCCACCTCTGCTGGTGTGGGCCGGTGCCCAGAGGTGCCAGGGCTGATCTCCGCAGGGTGGCAGCACTCCCAGGCCAGACACAGGGTGGGGAGGCGGGTGGAGGGGCACAGGTGCCAGGCCTCGGGATCAGGCGCCTTACGGGAAAGACGTTGAAGTCCTGATGCGAAGGGCTGGTTCACTGAGTCAGGCGGGAAGAAGCTGTCGGGAGAGGTGTGCAGAAGGTTACCACAGACAGCCAAGGCCTCAGGCAGCCCAGGGCGCGGGCGCAGGTGCGCGGCTCAGGGCCACACCCAGACCTGCACTCCCACTGGCCCTGCCGGCGGTTGGGGGAGCCCAGGCCGGGCTGTGACCATGGCTGGCACACATGCCACCATGTGGGCTGGGTCCTGCCCTCTGGAAGCACAGGGTCTTCTGGCCCCGATCCCTCGTGAAGGTGACCATTTCTGACCGGGGTCTGCAGGTCTCCACCTGGCCCGTGCACTGCCCGGTGCTCAGAGCAGCCCCTCCCCCATCAGCAGGTCAGCCAGGCTTCAGACTCAAGTCACTACACCACCACGGCCCCCCAAGCCCCCACCATGAACATGCTCATTGTACTATCTTGGCTACTCTTATTTTGGGGTACCAGGAGTCAAACCCAGGACTTGGTGCCTGCCCGTCAAGTTGAGCGCCACTGAGGTACCTCTTGGCACGGGCCACTTCCTGCAGCGGCTCTGGAGCCTTCCTTCTGGGGTGTCAGGGGTGACTGCTGCTGCTGAGCGCTGTCCACGATGCCGTGTCCTCGTCACTTAGTCAACAGATCTAAGATCCTGTGACTTCTGGCTCTTCCTCAAGGTCAAGATGACCATGGAAGGTTAATGCTTTGAATCAATTTGGGGCGTGGAGGCAGCGGGACAGCTCAGCAGACGAGCCACTGCCAGAGTGGGCAGCAGGTGGGAGGGGTCGGGGCACAGGGCGGATGCTGAGAGGACTCATGGCAACCGTGCCTTCCCCTGTAACACCTCTCCCAAACATTCCCCGGAGTTCTCATCTCTCGTCTATGTTCCTGTAGCCTCGCGTGTCTCCTGCAGGATGCTCTGGGGGACACAGTGACGCCTAGCACGTGGTCTCTGTCTCATTTATGCCTCTCCCTGACTGTTCTCTGAAGGCCACGCCCATGTCCCATCACTATCCAACCCCTCGTGTGTGACACGTGAACTTGAGATATATTGAAATGGAGATGCTGTAAAAATCCCCTTTTAGAATGTGCAGCGCACTTTAGCATATTCACAGGCTGCCCGCCACTAATTGCAGCACTTTCCGCACCCAAGAAGAAACCCAGGCCCATTAGCAGCCTCCCCTCCTCCGCCTCCGACAACCGAGAACCCACTGGGTCTGGTGGGTGGGTCTGGTGGCCGGCCTGCTGCCGCCTTTCCCATAAGCTCGCTCTCACGTGGCCCTGGGGCGACTGTATTCCTCGGGGCTCACACACAGGCAGCACGGAGCACAAGAAACAAGCCTGCGGGCCGGGGATTTAGCTCAGTGGTTCCTGCGCCTGCCTTGCAAGGGCAAGGTTCTGGGTTTGATCCCCCGTAATCACATACAACAATGCCAGGTGTGGTGACTCATGCCCACCAGCAATCAGTACCACACACCACTCTGCGGGGCGTGGTGGCTCACGCCTGTCATCCCAGCACTCGGGAGGCAGAGGCAGGAGGATTGCTGTGATGTGAGTTTGAGGCTGAGTTCAAGACCAGCCTGAACTACAAAGCAAGGCCCTGTCTCAAAACAAACAAACACAAAACAAAACAAAACAACAAAAAAAGGAACAAGCCCCGCTGGGTGCCACAGGGTGGCCTGTTATCCCACGGGCCTCAGGAGCTGAGATGGGATCACTGCAAGTCTGAGGTTAGCATGAGCAGCTGAGTGAGTCCCATCAAAAAATAAAATACACAAAAGGGGAAGTGTCTGTGGCACAATCCGGCACGGGGCCTAAGAAGGAACACGCAGCTGCTCGGTGGCACTGCCCCAGCACCGTCACCTGGTGCTCCCTCACACCGCCTTTACTGTGAGACTGGCCGAGGCACAGGCGCCCTAACGGTCGTTACCCTCACTCTGCAGGAGCCATTCCCACACCGCAGCTGCGTCCTTCTTTTGGTTGGTTTGTCTTGCTCTATAGCTCAAGCTGGCCTCGAACTCGCCTTGTGGCCCGCCTGCCCCATCCATGGGGTCCTGCTGATCCCCCCCATCCGTGGGGGGCCTGCCCACACCAGTACCGGGTGACAGGCGAGGCCACACTTACTGCTTCTGACCCCGGGGCCCCAGCAGGTGGCAGGTAACTCTGTGGCTCCCTGCGTTTACAAGATGAAACAGGAGCCCGAGGGTTAAGTCGGGCCCAGGTCCCCCAGGCCGGCCTGCAGCCACATGGGGGCCCGGGCTTCGGTCCCACAAACTCGCTGCGGGTGGGAAGCGCCCCCACGGCGCCGGCCCGGCCTTTGTTTTGACCCGGGATGGGAGGTGCGAGGGTGGAGAGGGGCGCAAGCCGCGTCCCGGGCCGGGCCGGTCACGTGTGCGCGAAACCCGACCCGGGAGGAGGACCAGCCGCCGGGTCGGGTGCGCGGGTCGGCTGGCAAGGGGCGCAGGGGGGCGGGCGCGGTCGCAGGGGGCGCTCGGCGGCCGGAGGTGAGGGCTGTGCCCGCGCCCGACCCTCCCCTTCCTCCCGCCCGCCGCACTTCCTCGTGGCAGCGACACGTCCCCGCCTGGACGGCCGGCCGAGCCCCGCGCCGCAGACGGTCGCCGCGCCGGCCCGCCGCCCGCGCCCCCGAGCCACGCGACTTCCTGCCGGCCCGCGCCCTCCACGTGGCAACTCGGCCGGGGCCCCCAGGGCCGGGGACCGCGGGAGGGGCTCGCCCCCCACCGCCGCGCCCGCCTCCCGGCGCCGCCAGCCGCCTCGCCCGGACGCCGGGGCGCTCGGGAGCTGGGGCTGGCCCCGAGCTGTGCGCGCCGCCTGCACCCGCGCCCCGGCCGCCGGCATGGCCCCCTCGCTGGCGCAGGCGTACCGCAGGCGCTGGTGGATGGCGGGCACCGCCGTGCTGGAGAACCTCTTCTTCTCCGCCGTGCTGCTGGGCTGGGGGTCGCTGCTCATCATGCTCAAGCAGGAGGGCTTCTACTCCAGCCTGTGCCCAGGTAGGCGGCCGGCGGGGCGGCAGGGAGCGGGGCGGGCCGGACAGCCCCAGCCCGGCCTCTCCCACCCGGGCAAGGCAAGGGGGCATCATGTCACGCTCCCCCTGGACGGGAGTGACCTGCTGGGCGCCCAGATGCTGCGAGTAAGAGCTGGAGTCTCCAGCGGTGTGTGTAGAGTTCTGGAAGCGCTGCCACCTATGCGGGGCTCTGGATTCCCAGCACCGGGAGGCCGAGGCAGGAGAATTGCAGTACAAGGTCAGCCTGGGCTACATGCTGAGGCCTTGACTCAAACACTAAGAGCCTGAACACCGGGTGAGGAGCTTTTGTTTCTCCCCAGCCTCGGGATTAAAAAGCAGGGTACTAGCGAAGCTGCCCGAAGTGGAGTGGAGCATTCGGGCCTGTGCTCTGCTGCCTCCGGGGTCCCCCCCCCCCCCCGTGTGCACAGAGCTGGAGGCCCTCCCTCTGGGCCAGTAGAGGAAGGGCTGCAGTTCTGCGCCACGGCCTTGGCCCTGTGCGAAGCTGGGACAGAGTAGGAAGTGGGGGTATGGGCTCCCTGGGGGCCACTGCAGCGGCAGGCCGCTGACCTCAGGGCCAGCTGGGAAGGGCGCCCCCCGCGGGCCGGGGGCTCCTGTGCAGTTGGAGGACCCCCCCCCTTCCACACATGGAGCGAGCAGGGATCTAGCTGGTCCCCAAGCTGGTGTCACGTGTGTGTCCCTTCCCTAAGCACTGGTCTACAGTATTGCTGGAATGGGCCCAATGCTATCTGTGCCCTGTGCCCTGGCCTCACAGCCCTGGCACTGCTATTGGCAAAAATCAGTTGTTCAAGGCAGGCATTGGTCCAGGGAGGCCTTGATCTCTCGCAGGACCTGCCAGGGCTGTCTGTGGGGAGACAGCAGGTGGCACAGGGAGATAGCCTCCTACCCAATCCTGCTGGGCGCAGGCGCTGGTCAGGGCTGGCTGGGAAGGCGGGGCAGTGGGCGGGGCAAGGCCTGAAGTGGAGTGATAGGGCCCGGGGCCCAGGGACCCACAGGAGGCCCGGTGCCCCTGAGCTGTCCCTGGGGAGGACCTGGCCCTGCTGGGAGGTGGCGCCCTGCGGCTGGAGGAGGAGGCCTTCTCTAGCTCAGCTGTGCTGAAGGTGAATTTGCACCGTACATTTGGAGGAGGGCTGATGGTCAGCACCTCAGGGAGCAGGAGCACAGTCGCCCCAAACTCCTCCCTCCCCGCTAGGAGTCCATCTCTCCACGTGTGGTTTTGAAAGAAATTGGACAACTTCCATTATTTATCCATTATTTATTTAGTTATTTTGGAGGTAGAGTCTTGATATGCAGCTCAGGAGGGCTTGAACTCACTGCTTAGCTTGGGCTGGCCTGAAACTCATGGCAGTTCTCCTGCCTCGGCCTCCTGAGTGCTGGGATGCACCCCCACGCCTGCTTGGCTAACTTTTATTTCTATTTGCTTGTGTATTGTGCCTTCAAGGCCTTTGCACTGAGCTGCACGTGTCTCCCATCCTTTATTTTGGGACAGGCTCTTGCTGAGTCACTGAAGAACCTTGAGCCTTCCGGCCCCAGTCCGCCTTCCGCACCTGCAGCTGTCTTTCTTGGGTCTGGTCTGGGTTTCCAGGGAATGTCCTTCAGGCTGTCTCTGACTGTCTAGGTTCTTTGCTCCTTGGCAGTTGAGTCACTCACTTATACTAGCTGTTTTCAGTTTATCTATTTTGGGAGCTGGAGAACAGGGCAAGGCTTGCGCCTGCTCAGCACCGCGCCCTGCCCGGACCCGGCCCTCACTGCTGACTTCCGGGAGTTCTTCAGCTCTGGATGCGAGGCCCGGTCCAGTCGGGATGCGCAGTGTCCTCTCAGGCCGTGGTTCCCTCCCCGTCCACACTGTAAGTTCGGGGCGCCGGGCCAGTGCATGGACCTGCCCCTCGCTGTCCTCACCCCGGGCCGAGTCTCCGACCTGTCTGGCCGGAGGCCACAGAAGTCTGTGCTGGGTTATCCTAGGCTGATGGCTCTGCTCTCCTGGAAGCCCCAGGTCCATCCCAGGGGAACGTCACGGTATGCGGTAGGCACGAGGTTTCCTTCCCACAGCATCTGTAGGGCCTCGTGGGAGGCAAGCCGGGTGCGACTCTCCATCTGTCAGGGCACCAGGCAGGCGGACCCCAGTGCCTCCCTTGCTCTGTCCCTGCCCAAAACAGGGAGCTCGAGCGGTAGTCACATCCGGGCAGCAGGCAGCTCTGCGTCCTGCTCTGCTGGTTGTGGGACTTGAGCCCCAGTGAGCGTGTCTGGGGCCCCTGTGCCCCGCCCGGGCTGCTGTGGGAAGAAGTAGAGAGCGGTGGACAGCTCTGGGCTGCTCTGCCTGGCGCCCTCTCTGGAGCTCTGTCTCCACATCTGTGAGATGGTGTCACCAGCTGCCACAGAACCGTGGTAGGGTCCAGTGACGTTGGTGAACATGATAATAGGCACAGTGAGCTTGGAGATGACCACTGAGGTTGGGGTCCTCTGGCCTGTCCCTGCCTCTCTTGGGCTTTCTTTCCCTCCTCACCGTCCCCTCTTCTGGCGGGCAGTACTAGGGCTGCATGTGGGCCATCTGAGCTCCATCTCCACTGCACTTTGTGACAAGGTCTTGTCAACTCACTATGCAGCCCAGGCTGGCCTTGAGCTCACGGCAGTCCTCCTGCTTCAGCTTCCTGGGTGTGGGTCTCAGGCGTGCCCACTGTGCCTGGCTTCTCTCTCATGGATCCCTGGATGAGTGGATGGTCCACCCAGGGTCAGCTGACCCCTCGTTCCTGCACCTGAGTAAGGACCGAAGGGCCAGCGGCCACTCAGCTCCGGCTGGTGCTGCCCGCTCCTCACGGCAGAGCATGGTGGGGCCTGCGGCCTGCGGCGCCTGCAGCTTGTCCTTCCCGCCGGGCAGGAGCAGAGTGAGCGCGGGGGCTGTCTGGAGTTGCCCCCAGAAGCAGAGTGACCTGTCCTCCTCACAGACAGGTGCGCGGTGACCTGAGGTGGCCGAGTAGCCGGGGTCACACCTGGGCCTTCGCAGTGGCCTTTGCATCTTTGCTATTTTTGTGTGCACAGGTGCTTTTGTTTAAAGTGCAGTCACCTTGAAACTTTGGGCTTTACCCTAGATACACACGTCGTGCGTTTCCTCAGAGCCTCTGAGGCCTACACACGTGTGCCTCAGAAAAGCTTGCACCGAAGCCTGGCTTCCTCTGGGACCCACAGCGAAGAAACCTGTTTTCATTCCTTATCTTGTGGCCAAAGATGAGATGGAAGCTTTAAAGTGAGATTGAAGTACTCTTAGTGACCACCACGTGGAGGAGCAGAAGTCGGGTCTTAGATCCTCCCTCCGGGGTGGAAACGCTGCAGAGAGATGTACAGAGTCAAGGACCTGAACCTGCCTCAGCCTCTCGTAGTGCTCGGGGGACAGGCATGCACCTGATTTCTTTAGCTCTTTTCATGACTTTCTGAGCTGTTGTCACGGCAGTGTTATGGTTACGGGCCGTGGGCATGTTTGTTATTTGGCATGCAGATGGGACTATATGATTTCAGAGGTCATCTGGCGGCCGCTTTGGCGGCAGCCAGCTGGCTTTGACTGGCCCACCGGCAGAAGATATTTTGGCCTTGGACATCCTGTCCTCTGCAACAAACAAACCACGGGTGTGGCCGATATCCCACTGGTCGCAGACACATCCTCCCTGTCCTGTCTTGTACTGTACCCTTCTGGGGGGGCTGGGGGACCAGTGGCGTTGCTCTGTGGACTGCATAAGGGTCTAGTGACCATTATATTCCTCTTATTTGCAGTACTGGGGATGGAACCAGGGCCCTTGCACTGAGCTAGAGTCACAAGTCTTTTAAAATTTTTTTCTTTTGAGATAAGATCTCACTAAATCGATTAGTTGCCCAGACTGGGCTCAACCTTGTGATCCTGGGACCAGGGATTTAGCTCAGTGGTTCCGGCGCTTGTCTTGAAAGAGCAAGGACCTGGGTTCTATTCCCCGTTTAACCACAGACAATACTGGGCGTGGAGACTCACCCCAGCAGCAATCAGTACCACACACCACAGTGCCGGGCGTGGTGGCTCACGCCTGTAATCCCAGCACTTGGGAGGCAGAGGCAGGAGGATTGCTGTGATGTGAGTTGGAGGCTGAGCTCAGGGCCAGCCTGAACCACAAAGCCAGACCCTGTCTCAAAAAAAACCCCCCAAAACAAAACAACAACAACAATAAAACCCCCAAAACCAAGACAACAAAAACAAAAACAAAAACAAAACCCTTGTGATCTTCCTGCCTCATCCTCCCCAGAGTGCTGCGATTGCATGTACATTCCGCTGTGCCTGGTTTATAGTCATGTTTCAAGGTGTGGAAGGATCAAATGAGATCCCTATGGAAAAGGCGAGGTAGTGGCAGACTGTCATTTGGTTGTGAAAGACCGAGGGGAGGTATAATGTCCAGTTCCAGGTGGCGCATTCAAATGAGGCTTAAGGCCAGGCGGACAGGACTCCTGAATAAACAGGCTTGTGTGAGATAACGCTGGAGCGTGCCGGCCGGGAAGAGGCTGGGCCTGGAGGAGGAGGCGCCTCCAGCTCGCTGTGACGGGGTCCTGCTGTGCCGTCCAGGCTGGACGTGGACTCCTGGACTCTGATGACCCTCCCTGCCTCCGTCTCTGGAGTAGCTGGAGTCGCACCTCTGCACCTAGCTGGGCTCTGACACAAGGGCGCGTTAGGACCGGCCGGCAGTCAAGTGCTCTGTGCATGTGAGCCGAGACGTTCCGGGAGTCGTTTCCTGGGAGAGTCCTTGTGGAGAAGTGAATTCTTGTGTGGTCCAGGGCACCGCTCACTGGCTTTGCCCGTCGATTGGGGGCACTCCACAGCACCCAAGCGTGGACACAAAGGGACTATTTTAGCTCGCTAAATAACTGGAAGCCCATGATCTCAGTTTATTGCTGTTTATTGTTTTTGATGCTGGGATTGAACCCATGGACTTCCCAGCTGAGCTACATCTCCAGCTCTTTGATGAATTTTTAATTGTGAGACAGGGTCTCATGAAATTGCTAAATTACCCAGGCTGGGCTGGAAATTTCAACCCAGCACTGCAAATGGGACAAAAGACTTAGACGCCATGCAGAACCCAACCCACTGTATGGGGACTAAAGTGTGTGCCGCCACACCTGGCTCTCATTCGGGCAGTGGAGGCTCAGGCTGAGGGTGTCTGTGACCCCTTGTTTGTGGAGCAACCCCACATCTACTGACTTCAGGCCAGGTAGAGGTGAGGGTTGGACCCAGGGCTATGAGCTGGACCGCTCTCCCTGCCCAGCAGCTTCCTTGCCCCAGGCTGACCCTTCCTTCCCCCAGCGGAAAATGCCACCAATGCCACCCAAGATGAGAGGCGCCCGTGGCCCAGCTGCGACCGGCAGGATGAGATGCTGAACCTGGGCTTCACGGTGGGCTCCTTCCTGCTGAGTGCCACCACGCTGCCCCTGGGCATCCTCTTGGACCGCTTTGGCCCACGGCCCCTGCGCATGGTGGGCAGGTGAGGTAGCTGGGCTGGGGGCTGGGCGCTGCAGGGCCCAGCTCTTGAGTCAGCTCCCTAGCCCCCGTGTCCCCACAGCGCCTGCTTTGCGGCATCCTGCGCCCTCATGGCTGTAGCAACCCAGGACACGGAAGGTGAGCCACCCGCCTCCGCTGGAGCAGAGGGTGGAAGGGCTCACACTGACCCGGCCCCATGCCCCTGCTGTCCCCTCCTAGTGCTGTCCCCGCTGATCTTCCTGGCACTGTCCCTGAACGGCTTTGCTGGCATCTGCCTCACGTTCACGTCACTCACGGTGAGTGCGCACCCCAAGCTGGCTAGGGGAGGGGGGAGGGGCGCCGTGGGGCACGGCGGTGGGGGCAGGGCGTGCCCGGGCGCCGGGACTGCGTGCACACGCGTGGGCGCGCTCTCAGACAGCCCCGCGCGTGGCCGAGCGCTCTCAGGCTCCCGGACTCCGCAGAACACAGGTCACCGTGTGCTCGTCGCTCAGCAGCTTCGTTTTGGGTCAGGGGGCACATTGCCCCGGCGCAGGGAGCTAGTAAGTTAGGCCGTGGTCGCAGTGCGGGGAGGAGAAACGCGTAGTCAGCCAGTGGGCAGCCTGTGGCCCGGTGTGTGGTGCCTGTGGCGCAGGCTTTGCACTGTGAGAGCCACCGAAGTGTGAGCGCCTGCCTCAGCGAGAGTGCCTGGGTTAAAAGCTTCGGTGGGCACAGGCGAGGGAGGGACAGCTCTGCTTGGCCTGCTCAGCGTTGTTTATCTCTGATGCGGCCAAACTGGGCGTTTGGCTGCATTTCTTCTCACCCAGCAGTGCCTTTGATTCCAGCTGCGGACATTTCACAACTCTTAGGAAGAGAATCTTTGGCCACCCGCCCCTCTCCGCAGCTGCCTTACGCTGTATAACTTGGCTCAGCTCCCTAAATCCTTTCTCCCTCGTTCATGGCTTGACCTCTGACCTTGCCTTGTCCAGCCCGCGGCGGCCCCGCTCCTCCTGTAATCTCCGGCCAACAGTAGGGCTCGCTGGCGGCCACACCCACCCCTCAGACCACGCCCCTACTGTCAGCTCCACTCCCGGACTGTAATCTCTAGCCAGTGATAAGGCCTGATACTGGTCCCGCCCCGCCCCACCCCTCGGAGGCCCCGCCCCCACTGCCACCCCGGCCCCGCTGGCTGTAATCTCTAACCAATGGTAAGGCCTGGTGCTGGCCCCACCCAGCTCCACCTCTCGCCGTACCCGCCCCCACCAGTTGCTTCTCTAGCTGGGACGCCCCTTCTCACATAGTGCCACCTGGTTGGTTGCCTCCTGCTACCCACTGGCTCCCACAGTACACCAGTCTCATCCTTTCTCCGGCGCGGGGAGACAGGGTCCCCACCTGGCATTCTTCCCTGGTGTTCCTGGCTGTGAACCTGGCAGAACTGTGGCCCAGGGCATCACTTCCTTTCTGATCTGCGTTTAATCACCTTTCCCCTCAAAGCTGTCTGAGCTCCCTCTGCGGGGCCTCGGTTTCCCCTGGGGAAAGGATTGGGTTGTGCGTGGCGTCTAAGGCCCTGCCCAGCTGTGAGAGGTGGTGATCTGCGGAGGATGGTGGGCTGGCAGGCTGGCCTTCGGGATCTGTCCTGGTTCCATGGGAACTGGGGGGCCCCAAGAGGGTGCAGGGTACCATCGAGCTGCAGAGTTGGGGTGGCGCCGGGTTGAGGGGAGCAGGTCTTCCCCGCTGACACATCCGGGGCTCATTGCCCTGCCTGGCTTGGCCTTCTTATCAGTGACACAGTTGGCACAGTGCAGATCCGCATTTCTTAGCACCTGCTCTGTGGCATTTGGGGTGTCACATGATCAAGGGCCCAGGGGTGGGACTGTGGCTGATGGGCAGAGTGTTTGCAGGAGTCCCTGGTCTCCAAGACCCCAAGAGGAAAGGTGTCCTGTAAACGGCTCCCTTGGGCGACCCCAGGGGGACAGAGAACAGCCCTCTGCCGCGTGTGGAGGGCAGCATCTGGCACCCCGTGGGCTTCCTGGCCAGTGTCCTGGAGTCAGGGGGCCTCGGGCGGCTCGCGGCGGCCCTGCTCACAGCTCTTCCTCCCCAGCTGCCCAACATGTTTGGGAACCTGCGCGCCACTTTCATGGCTCTCATGATTGGCTCCTATGCCTCCTCCGCCATCACCTTCCCAGGGATCAAGGTACAGGGCGTGGGGGGCACGGGGCGTGGGGACACGGGGCGTGGGGGGCACGGGGCGTGGGGCACCATCGCGTGCTGGCTGCGGCCGTGGTCGTGTGCAGCCTCCAGGCACGGCTCCTGCGGCGGGCCCCTCCCATCTGGTGTCCTTTGGGGTCCTCGGCCTGTGTTCACTCTCTCTGATCGGCTGTAATTAGATGGGGGGTTTGGGGGTCGTTGTTTCTGGGTGTCTTGAACAAAGAAGTAAGCAGGAAACTCAGCAAGCAACAAAGAACAGGTTTATGGAAAGGAATAATGAAAATGAGAAAGCGCTGGGCAAGGCATCACAGGGCTGCGATCCCGGAACTGGGGAGGCTGAGTCAGGAGGGTTGGGCCAGTTTGAGGCCAGTCTGGGCTACACTGTAAAACCTTGTTTCCAAAAAGAAAAAGAAAAGAAGTAACTGAAAGCAGCAGGATGTGACTTGGGGTCTGAGCGGCTAAAGAGGGCAGACGCAGCCAGAGTGGCAGACTTCGGGGTGCGTGTGGCTGGGGCTGAGGGACATACCCTCGGCCTGCTGTCCTCTGGTACTTGGACATGGTCCTCCTTGCCCTGTGCTGTGCCGCCTGGCCCTTGCTCATGCTTCCTGTCATTTTCCTGTCCTCATCTCCTCCTGCCTTGGGGTGATTGACAAAGTGGGGACCCTTGGGGACACCCAGCCCCGCCCTTGCCTGCCCTCAGGGAGCTGACTGAGGCTGAGGCCGCCACGAGGGCTCTGCAGCTGGTCCTGGACAGGGCAGCTTGGAGGTTGGGGTGCAGCTGCCTCCTCCTGTGGTCAGCCGCCTTCATCCTGGGCCACCTGTGCCCGTCAGCATCTGCTGCCAGCTCCACTGTGCCTTGGGTCCCCTTCTGAGCCCCGTGGCTGTCTGGAGGAGCCTCCCCTCAGGGTGTGCCTGAGGCTGGGCAGGGACTGGGTCTCAGAGTAGGCTGAGGACACAGGCCACAGCCCCTGGACAGCTGTAGCGGGTGCCTGCTCTCCTGGCAGGGGGCTGGCACGTGGTACTCTCCAGGAGCCTCCTCTCCCTGGCGTTAGGCCTGGTGCAGCTTTGGTGACCCCTCCCCAGCTGCCCTGTTCCAGGGAGCCAAGCTTCACCCTGGTGGGTCTGCCTCTGCCCAGGGGTGCCCGGCAGGGCCAGGGTAAACACAGCCGGGCCTGGCGACCCGGGTCCTCACTGTTCTCCACGCATGATACGAGGTCACATTTCTGCTGAAAAGATGACCCTCTACAGCATCACAGGCAATGCCACATGTGTGCCTTCTCTCAAAGGACGTCTGGGCCAGGTGGCAGCCAGGCGAGCACTCGGGCCACTGGCCCACCCTCTCTGAGGGGCTTGAGCGAGGCAGGCAGAGGCCATCTTGTCCCTGGCTTTGGCTCCCTGCCGTCCCGCTCACGGGGCAGCAGACGCCTGCGGCCCCCGGCCCTCTCCGGCCGGCCCCAAGGCACAGGCACCGCGGCCTCCTCCACGGCTGCTCGTCCTGCAGCTCATCTACGATGCCGGCGTGCCCTTCGTGGTCATCATGTCCAGCTGGTCCGGCCTCGCCTGCCTGATCTTCCTCAACTGTACCCTCAACTGGCCCTCGGAGCCCTTTCCCGCCCCGGAGGAGCTGGACTACTCGTGAGTGGTGCAGGGCGTGGGCAGTGGAAGGGGCGCCCCAGCTCCCAGGCCCCGCCTCTGGGTGCCACCGGGCCAGGCCGGCCCATCTTGCGGTGTCACAGTGACAGCCCTCTCCGGGCTTGGAGGAGTCAGAATAGGACGCCTGTGCGGTGGCATCAGGCCATGCAGACCCCAAGTAGGGTGCAGAGGCCTAAGTGCCTCGGGTTTCAGGCAGCTTGAGGGAGGACTCCCCAGCCCCGACTCCGTTCAGCGGGGCAGCGGTGCCAGAGCTGGGCACTGGGGAGAGTCCCGCGGCCATCATGTGCCCGGTGCCAGCTGTGTGCTCGCGTGGTACTTGGCCTGGTGCTGACTCCGCGCGATGCAGAGTCTGATGTGAAGGGCTGACGACAAAGGTGGGGAGAGCAGGAGTCCCAAGGGGTCGCTGTCGGGCCTGGAGGGTCTCAGGGGCGACGCGGCCCACGGCGGTGCTCACCTGCCAGTGTGAGTCCGGCGCTGAGCTGCCGGCCCTGCCGGGCTGCCGCCCGGGACCGTTTTGTGCCCGCAGAAGGAAGATCAAGCTGGCGGGGCTGGGCCTGGACCGCATGGGCCCGGGTGACCGCCTCCACGGCCCTGTGTGCGCCCCGGGCCCGCCGCTGAGCCCCAAGGCGCCCAGCCTGGAGGAGGGGGCCGACGCCTTCCTCCCGTCGGCGGAGGGGCGCGGCGCCCCCGGGAGCCCGCCGGAGAGTGAGTGTCAGAAGGGGCGGCCTTGCGCCCACACCCCTCTGCGGCCGTGCGCACCGCGCGCCTACAGGTGGGGACGTCCACGCTCCAGAGCCAGGTGCCGGCTGAGTCCGGGCCGCTCCAGAGCCAGGTGCCAGCTCAGTGGGCGGGTTGGGGAGCCAGGCCCGCTGCGGACCCGGGCTGCGGACGAGCCAGCCGGGACCCGGTGCCCAGCGCCCCCTGCTGCCCACGGGCGGAGCTGCGCCCACCTGCCAGGCGCCTTTCCCGGCCCTGCTCCGTGGCACCAGGCCTCCACCCAGACAAGGCGGTGGAGAACAAAGCAGGCCTGAGGGCCATCAGCCTCTAGGACAGTGGTTGAGGAGGGAGGATCGCCGGGGCCAGGAGTTCAAGACCAGCCTGAGCAGCATAGCAGGATTCCGGCGAAGGGAGAGTTGGTAGCACACCCAGAGGGCACCTAAAAATGCGCCGTGGAGATAGTGAAGAGCCAGGCAAGCTGGGCGTGGTGGTGCGTGCCTGTCATCTCAGCACCCTAGGAGGCGGAGGCAGGAGCACCCCACATTTCCAAGTTGGAGCCCAGCCTTCCAATGCCGCTTGGTGCTGGCACGGGCAGGGGGAAAGGAAAGGTCTGGGGCTCAGTGGGGGCCTTGTGTTGCCCAGAACCCGTGCCCCTCCGCAAGAGCCTGCGCTCCCCCATCTTCCTGTGGAGTCTGCTCACCATGGGCATCACACAGCTGCGCGTCATCTTCTACATGGCCGCCATGAACAAGATGCTGGCCTCTCTGGTGACTCGCCACCAGGGCCACGGTGAGTGGCGGTCCCCCAGGGCGGGGCGGGGCCTGCCAAGCACTCACCGCAGCCTTCTGCCTGCCCCCAGAGACCAGCGAGCTGCGGCACAAGGCGGCTGAGACGGGTAGGTTCCCTGGTGCAGCCCCCGCCGCGCCTCCGGTGAGCGGGGTGTGCCGAGGCTTCAGGTTCATCGCTGTCCCCCCAGTCGGACTCTACTCCTCCGTCTTCGGGGCTCTGCAGCTGCTCTGTCTGCTCACCTGCCCCCTCATCGGCTACGTCATGGACTGGCGCATCAAGGACTGCGTGGACGCCCCAGCTGGACGAGCTGCCTGCACAGAGGCCAGGTGACCTGGGCGAGGCGTGCGTGTCCCTGCGGCTCCCGAGCCCTGGCTCGAGGCTCTGAGCTGTGGCTGCTTTAGGAACAAGAAGAATCAGCTGGGCATGGTGGCACATGCCTGGCATCGCAGCACTCGGTAGGCTGAGGCAGGAAGATCTCTGAGTCCAAGACCAGTCCAGTCTCAGAAAACAAAAGAATGAAAAGCTGAGACAGCTGGCGTTGGTGCTGGTGGGCCCGGCAGGCTTACTTGGTCCTGTGGCAGTGGGATATCAGTGTCCTCACACAGGGAGGGACCTTAGCTGCCACTGCTGGGTAACAAGTCACCCACTGCTACGGAGACGCCCAGGGCTGGGGTGGCTAGGTGGGGCTCGCCCAGGGCGAAGGCTCGGGGCTCCATGCCAGCACTGCAGAGCCAGACAGCACATCATCCTGTCATGCCGAGCTGGGAACCTTAGAACAGCTTGGCCGGCGCTTCTGCCTGTTTCTCCTCTGTGTGTCCAGCCTGGGCCTTGGTGTTTGGTATGGGGTGAGGCAGAGACCGCTGGGGCCTTTTATAGTGGGGCCCCACAGCAGCCCCACTTGAGCTGCTCTCTGCCCCTCTGAGGACCTCGGGGAACATGGGGATGGGGCCCCAAAGGTGGGCTTGCAGGGGGCTCGTATTTCACCCTGGGATTTGAGCTCAGGACCTTTGCACAGTCCTATAGCTCCAGCCTTTTGTACTTTGTATTCTGAGGCACTAGGTTGCCCAGGCTGGGCCAGCACTTGAGACCCTCCCGCTTCAGCCTCCCAGACTGCTAGATGACAGGCGTGTGCTCCCCACCCAGCCTGCTCTGGAGAATCTGCTGTCCATGGCAAGGCTCGTGAACTGGATCTTAAGATTCGTGGTCCTGTAGTCAAGAGCCAGAGTCGGAGGAAAGGTGTTTGGCCCCCCAGCAGGGCCGGGGCCAGGAGCCAGGGGGCACAGGGGAGCCTGAAGCATGGGCTGTGACTTCCGGTTCTCTCCAGGGGGGCAGCGAAGTCCACCAAGCCGCGCTACTGTAAGATCCAGAAGCTCAGCAACGCCATCAACGCCTTCACGCTGACCAACCTGCTGCTTGTGGGCTTCGGCATCACCTGCCTTATTGACAACCTGGCCCTCCAGGTACCCTCCTTGCCGGCCACTCGAGCCTGCCCGTGTGGGATGGGCACTGTTGGCAGCACTGGGGATGGACTGAATCCAGGGTCCTCTAACTGAGCTACACATCCAGCCCTTTTTATGTTGGGCTGGTCTCACTGCATTGTTCAGTTTAGGTCCGATGAACTTGTGATCCTCCTGCCTCGGCCTCCCAGCATGCTGGGATGACAGGTGTGCGGCCCCCAGTCCCCTGACCTCTTTACTCCCACCTCGGTTTCAGTTTGTGACCTTCCTGCTGCATACTGTGGTTCGAGGCTTCTTCCACTCGGCCTGCGGAGGCCTGTATGCCGCGGTGTGAGTGCTGGCAGCTGCCTTCGAGTGGAGTCTCGGCCGGCGTCTCCTCCTCACCTGCCTCCTGTGACTGGGGTTTGGTCGGGTTCCTACCTCCCTAGTGGGAACCTTTGTCCTGTGTCGATGTCTGGCCTGACCTCATTCTCCCTGCGAGTCCAAGCCAAAGCATTTCTATTATTTTTTGGTACTGTGGGTTGAACCCAGAGCCTTGGCACCAAACAACCTGTCCAACCCTTTGAGACTTTTTGGCAAAACTGAGACAGGGTCTTGCTAACTGGCCAAGCTGCCCACACTAGGCTGTAGTTTACGGCCCTCCCGCCTCCGCCTCCCGGTGCTGGGATGACGGGTGTGCCCCGCTGCGGCTGGCCTGGTGCTGGCTCGCTGCTTCCATTCCGGCCCCTGGAGCCTGCCCGGCACCCCGCAGGGCCTGTGACCCTTTGTGGGCAGGGTGATGGCCGATGGCTGGACAGGCCACGAGCCCTGGGCACAGGAGCCAGGAGGGAGGTGTGGGGCAGGCGTGGTCTCTCCCCAGGTGGAGCTGCTCCTGACACTGATGCCCGCACTTTCAGGTTTCCGTCCGGCCACTTTGGGACGCTCACCGGCCTGCAGTCGCTGGTCAGTGCTGTGGTTGCCCTGCTGCAGCAGCCGCTCTTCATGGCCATGGTGGGGCCCCTGCACGGGGAGCCTTTCTGGGTGAGAGCTGGGCTTGGGGGGCAGCGGGTGAGGCACCTCACCCACCTCTGGGAGGCTGAGGCGGGAGGATCTCAAGCTCCAGCCCACCAGGGCAGGTTAACAAGCAGTGTGAAGGGCCCGGATCCAGTCCCCAGATCTTGAGAACAAAACCCAAACGACCCCCAGCAGGTGTCTGGCTCTTTGATTTTGAGATGGGGTCTAGTTGTGTGGTTTCCGAGCTGGCCTGAACTCGAAACCCACTTGCTTCAGCTGAGCTGGGCCACAGGTTCCTGTATGCCAGGCCCAAGGTCCCATCTCAGGGAGACACAGTGTGGCGTCCCCCGACTCAGTTTCCCTCTTTGCTGCAGGTGAATCTGGGCTTGCTGCTCATCTCGCTGCTGGGCTTCCTGCTGCCTGCCTACCTGTCCTGCTACCGTGCCCGTGTCCGCAGGGAGCTGGCTGCGCCCGGGCTGGTCCTCAAGGCAGCGGCCCGATGTCCAGGACCCGAGGCCACAGCCTCTCTGGGGTTGTGGGCACCAGGGCCATGCCCTCGGGGCCTCAGGGCCTTGACGCCCAACGCCTGACAGCACCTGAGCAGCCTGGAGGGACCCAGAGGAGGGGAGATCTGTCCCCACCTCGCGCATGTGAGAAGCCCGTGGCAGTGTCCCCGTGGCTGGGCGAGCGCCGGTGTTTCTTGGGTCTGGAAAGGAGAAAAACTGGAAGGACAGAAGCCAAGGTGGCGCCCAGGCCTCCCGCCCCAGGGCTGGCCGAGAGCCTCCTCTTCAGACCTGGCACAAATGCTGAGTTTTTTGTTAGACTATTCACGCTTGCTTTTTGAGACAGGGTCTCACTCTGTCGCCCAGGCAGGCCTCAAACGCCTGGCGGCCCTCCTGCCTCGGCCTCCGGAGTGCTGTGCTCCCCCAGACTCCTGCAGACTTTGTGGCCCGCCCTCCGACCAGCTGGTCCGGAATGTGCAGCAGGTGGCGCTGCGGGCCGCGGGGAGGAAGCCTGGCTCGGGGGACCCCACGCCCCCCGCCAGGCCCAGCTGGGCTCGGGGCGGGGTCGGAGCTGACATTTGGGACTCCGGCGAAGGGCGTCACCGCGCTCCCCCCCCCCCCCGGGACGGGGAGTGGGGAGGGGGCTGGGCCGGCGGAAGCGAGCAGAGCCGTGTTTGTCGCGGCGCTGCCGAGGGGAACAGATGGCTGAGAGGAGGAGGGGTGCGGGGGCCGGAGGATGAGGAACGAGGAATTTCGACGCCCCGAGTCTCCCTGGAGAAGACCCCCTCCCCATCCCCGCCAGCGAGCGGCGCGGGCAGGCGCCGACCCGGCTCCAGGCCCCGGGGCGCAGTGCGCAGCCCTGGCGTGCGCCCTCGCGCTCTCCGCGGTCCGGCCGCCGGGGTCGGGACCGGCCGGGAGCCCCCCGGGTGACACGGGTTAACGGAGATGAGGGGGTGGCGGGAAGCGGGCTCTCGGGCTGGGAGCGAGTTCAGGGATCGCAAATAGCAAAGGGAAAACGTGTTAATTGGAACTTTATGCAGATGAGCTGGGGCGGGAGGTGGGAGCGAGCAGGTCAAAGGGACGAGAGCCCGGCGGGTGGCCAGGGCCAGGGCTGCGACGGGCGGGCTCTGCCCCAGAACGGGGGACCCGCGCACCCCGTCCAGGGGGCCGCCTGCTGCAGGGTCCGTGGCGACCTCGCCCCGCCCCAGCGCCCGACTTCGCGTGTTCCTTGCCCCCTCGGCTGCCACTCCGCAGACCTGCCTGCGATGTCCACCTAGCCGGCCCGAGCCACTACTGCCCCTCGCGACCACCCGAGCTTCAGGACCACAGACCGCTGGGGGTGGCACTGGCCATGCGACAGGAGAGGAGAATCCCCTTGCTTGAGAGGCTGAGGCAGGAGGATCCCCGCGAGACCCTGCCCAGCACGGTCCACGAGGCCAGACCACGTCTCAAAAGAGAAACGGAAGAACAGACTTGGGGATCAGGGAGGGGAGGCCACACGGCCGAGGAAGCGGGAGGGTCCCCAGGTCCCCGTGGGAAGCCCTGCGCAGCGTCCCGACCACGTGTCACCTGCTGCCCCAGAGCCGCGTCGGGGTTCAGGGCACCTGCCGGCTCTGGCCGTGTGAAAGGTGCGCGCGAGGCCTGGGCTGCCCGAGCCCGGCCGCTGTCGCCGGCGGAGGTCAGCGTGGCTCCCGTCCCCGAGCGGCTTAAGGGCTTAGGCCGGCATCTGGCGTCCACACCCGCGATGCTCGCGCGCAGCCCGGCGAGCAGCCCGTGGGTCCCCGCGTGGCCGGCAGGGGGCGCGGGGTCCGTGCGGGACCAGGGTGGCCCCGAGGGGGGGAGCCCGATCAACCGGGCAGCACCCGCCGCCTGTGTGCGGGGCGCCGCGCGTGGGGCCAGGCCGAGGGGACCCGGCGCCCCCCGGAGAGACCCGCGGAAGCCAGAGGGTCCCGGCGCACGGCCCGCCGCGGAGCGACCCCGAGATCGGTGCCGAGCTCGGGAACCGCGGGCCGGGCCGGAGGGGGAGCCCGGCGCGAGCTCACGCCGTCGTCCTTCGGCCCGGGCGCGAGGTAAAGAGCAGGCGGCTGGGAGGTGGGAAGCCGAGGATGGACCCGGGCCAGGAGGGGGCGGCGAGCGCGGGGAGCGAGAGCGGGAGGAGGGGCGGCTGCGGCGAGTCGGAGCGGCGCGCGGGGGCGGGGCTGCAGGGCTCCGCGGCCCCAGGCTCTCGGCGGAGCCCGGTGGGGGTTGGGCTGGTGGCCTTGAACGCCGCCGCTAGTTCAGGCGCCGCTGTGGGAATCTGGGTCGGTGGGCCGGGGTCGTCCTCGGCGCGGTGTTGCCCGCTCGGGCGTGGGCGGGCGGCCGGCACGTGCGTGTGTGCGCGCGTGTCCGCGCGTGGGTGCGCACGTGCCGGCGGCGGGGTCCGTCCGGGGGCGGCGGCTCCTTCCCGGCTCGCGCCCCTCCCCTCCCGCTTCGCCGCTCCAAATAGCATCTGGGCCCGAGCTCGGCCATGAATATTTCACGGCGCTAATTCCTGACCTGGACGTCTGCGCGCTTTCCCAGCAGGCCCTCTCTCCTCCTCTGCCCGGCTCCGCCTGCCTCGGTCTACGGTCACACTGGGAGCACAATCCGCCGCGGGTGCGGCCCAGGGACCCCGGACTCTGCAGCAGATGGGCGTCCCACCAACCCCCATCGCCTGGGCCTTGGGGACTCTTTCCTTCTCTGCCCGGGAGGCTGAGGCAGGAAGGTCACAGCTTATCTAGCCCAGCCGGGGCACTTGGTGATTTGGCAAGACCCTGTTTCAGGGCCAGGCTGGGTCGAGGGCTTGGTCCTAAGACACACTTCACCCTTCGTCCTGCTTTTGAGACAGGGTCTTGTTAAGCTGCTCAGGCTGGACTCAGCCTTGCAATCATCCGGCCTCAGCCTCCCAGAGTGCTGGGTGGACACACCTCTCCCGGCGCCACGTTAGAGCCTTAACTCTCAACGTAAACGGCCAGGCTGCAGCTGCTCCGTCCCGGAGCCCGACCCGGACCTCAGCGGAAGTCCTCGGCCCTCCACATGCCAGGAGATCCAGCTTCACCCCTCAGTCTGGCCAGATTTGGGTCCCCGATCCCCCTTCCCCTCCGCTGCTTGTCTCCTGCTTGAGGACGTGTTCCTCCGGCCTCTGATGGCCATCTGATGGCTGCCATCCTAGAGCCAGACCGAGGCCCACAGGATGGCCGAGGACTTGCCGGCCCCGGACCTCCCCGAGGATTCGCATGTCAGATGCCCCCGGCCTGGGCTGGGTCCCCACCCGGGCTCCGGCTCCGGGGATAAACTCGAGGCCCCGAGGCCGCTCTCCGACTTCCAGTCCCTTGTCCCGCCGGTTTGAGCCCTCCTCCCGATTTTGATGTCTTGAGCCCAAAACAATCTTCCAGGAGTAAAATAATAGAATTTTTAATAAATTTTTTTTCCCAAACAACGTCTTCTGATCGTCGGCACCGCACAGGGGCCTTGGCGGAGAGGAAAGCTCCCGCGGGGGCCCCAGGAAGTGTCCGGGGTAGACTCAGGAGAACAGCGCTCCTCGGCGCGGCGCGGGAGGCCTGGGCGGCCGGGTGCAGCCGGTCCGGGCCGCCCGGCCCTCGCGGGGACGCCCCTCTGGGGACGCCCAAGGCTGTGCTGGTGGAAGGTGCTCTGCGGACAGCAGCCCCCGGGGTCCCCCAGCTCCTGGCTGGGATAGAGGCTGACAGCTAGGGGCCGCGCCGAGCCGAGGGTAAACTGAGGCAGCGAGCCAGGGGCGCGGGGCCGCGGCCGTCAGAGGTGCTGCGGCGCCAGGACGAGCAGGCAGAGCAGCGGGGAGCGCAGCAGCACCGGGGCGCGCTCGGGGCCCCGCGAGTCCGGGGGCGCGTGGCATGTGGGTCCCGGGCAAGCGCGCCCGCCGCCGTAGCCACCCCAGTAGTCATCTTCGGTGGGCGCGTCCCCGCCCGCGTCCCCGGCGTGGCGCCCGCGCGCGTCCGCGTCCTCGGCCGGGAGGTCACGCGCCAGCGTGGCCGGGGGCGCCGGGGGCGCGCCAGGCTCGGCCACTCCGTACAGGTGGTTGGATGAGCTGTTGCCTCGTGTGCGCCCGCCACCCGTGCCCGCGCTGCCCGGCCTGGGCCCCGCCGGACACGCGCGGAAGTCGGCGTCGCGCAGCGCGCGCAGGTCGCGGCCGCGGCGCTCGGGCGGGGTGGCGCACGTGACGTCGGAGCTGGACACGCGCGCCCGCTGGAACCAGGCCCAGAGCGGGCGCGCGCGGCAGTCGCAGGCCCAGGGGTTCGCGTTGAGGCGCAGGAACTCGAGTGCCGGCAGGTCGGCCAGTGCCTCCCCGGGCAGCGAGGCCAGGCTGTTGTTGAACAGGTAGAGGATGGTGAGGCGGCCCAGGCCTCGGAAGGCCGCGCGGTGCACGCCCTGCAGCCGGTTCCCGTGCAGCAGCAGCCGGTCCAGGGCGCCCAGGCCGCGGAACACGTGCTCCGTGAGCAGCCGCAGGCGGTTCCCGTGCAGGAACAGGTGGCTCAGGTTGGCCAGGTCCGCGAACAGGTCATCCTGCGGGGAGAGGGTGCTGAGCTGAGAGGCGGGCGCGCGTCCCGGGGCGGGTCCTGCCCGCCCTGCCCACCCGCAAGGTGCGCGCTTAAGCGATGCTGACCCAGAGACAATGACAGAAGGACACCTCCACGAAGCCCCGCAGAGCCCGCCCCTCGCCGCAGTGCTCTCGTCCTACTGTCCGGCTGCTTCCTGCAGCAGCTCTGGAGTCCTCTTTCCTGAGGGTCTTTAGCTGTGCTGTCCTGGCTGCCTCCGTGTCCTGAACGCATCAAAAACACTTCTATTTCAAGGCCATTTTGACCTTGAGGAAGAGTAGGAAGTCACACCATGCCAGGTCCGGGGACCGCGGTGGACGCGGACACTGGCCCTGTTCCACCGGGCAGCAGCAGTCACTGCTTTTCTGATCACACCTCAGGGGAGAGGACTCCAGAGCCGCCGCTAGAAGTGGTGGGATGGGGGGGGGCACATCTGAAGCCAGGGGGCGATTCTGCTGGAGACTCACGGCCTTATGACTCTGACTGCAGTAAAATTCAAGCACACCCTGTACTTTTGGGCCTGCCTTTCCACCTGCCAGGCTCGTGGCTCTGTCTCCCCAGGGTGCAGGGCTGGCCAATGGGGTGTCCAGGTCCACACCTCCAGGCCTCTAGCTTGGCCAGGCGAGCAGACCGGTCCAGGCCTTCCCGACCCAACCCTGCCCCTGCTGCCAGTGACTTCCCGGTGGCCCAGCTTCCTGGCCTGTCATAAGTGCCCACGCTTGGGGTTCAGGCTGGCAGTGCTCAGCTCCAGGACTTCCAGCCCTCACTCCTAACCCAGTCTGCCTTTGACTCAATTTGTTATTTGGGGCAAGTTTTTCTTTCTTTTCCTTTATTCTGGGGGCTGGACCCAGGGCCTCTGCACTGAGCTACCGCCTGAGCCCTCTAAATTTTTTAAATTCTATTTTGAGACAGAATCGCCCTAAGTTGTCAAGTATCCCAGGCCTGGCTCAATCTTGGGATCTTCCTGCCTCAGCCTCCCAGACTGCCGGTATTATAGGTCCCCCCACCCCCAGCGACAGACATACTTTACATAGTGCGTAGGGCAGGAGAAAAGCTGGGTTCTGACCAGCCCTGGGAAGCTGCCCTGACTCTGAGGCTGGGTCAGACCCCTCCTTTCTCCAGAGGGCCCCGAACGCTGGAGTCCTGTGATAGGCCGCATCCTGGGGACCCTCAGGGCCTTGTGGTGCAGCCAGCTGACCCGGACGCCAGTGAGCATGGGGCCCATACCTGCTGGCAGGGCTCCCCGAGTGGTGTTGCTCAGAGGCCCAGCTCGCAACTGGACTCACACTGGTGCCTGTCCCGCCCCTTCCGGCTCCGAGGCTGTGTGGCCCTGAGCTTTCACCGACCGGACCAGCGCTGACAGAGGTTGGGCCCTGCACACCCTGGATGGCCACTCAGCAGCCACCAGCAGGAGGCAGGGTGTTTATTATTCTCAATTGATAGATGAGTAAACTGAGTCTTGCAGGAGAAGCAATTTTCCTTATGTCAAATAAGGAACAGCCAGCGCCTACTGAGGAAGGCAGGGCTGCGGTGGCATTTGTCCTAGTACCTGCAGTAGCAGCAGCAGCAGTAGTAGTTGTGGTAGGAAAGATACGTGTTGACAGTTCTAACAGAAAACCTGCTATAACTTCTTTTTAAACAGCACCTTGCTAGATAACTTAGGCTGGCCACCTTGTGATGGTCCTCCTGCCTCAGCCTCCCTGATGCTGGGTTCACAGGTGTGCACCATGCCCACTCCTATCAGAAAACCACCAGTCCGACGTCCTCTGATGTCTGAAACTCTGGACGTGGTTCTGAAGCACAAGTGTAAATTCCTGCCAGAAAACCGCTCCACGCTGCTTCAGGCTGAGCAGGGTGAGGTGACAGATGGGGTCCCCACACACCGCTGCCCAGCCGCTGCTGGGCATCACCTCATGCCCGGGCTAGAGGCTCTCTGTGCCGGCCTCCTGGAGCCCTTCAGTGAGCTCTGAAGGGGGCTGCTCCGAGTGTTTGGGCCTGAGCCCAGAAAGGGGATCCAGGCTGCGCAGGCACCAGGCCAGGCTGCCCCTGTCACAGCACCCTACCCTGGTGGCCCTGCGGCCCGGCCTGGCAAGGCTCAGATGGAGCCTGAGGCACTCACAGCAGATATGCTCGGCCCTGGCTTGTGTTTAAGCTCAGGCCCACGTGGGCAGGGTACCTGCTCTGCCTGTGGCGCCATTTTACAGATGAGTAGACTAAGACCTTGTTTAGAGAATGTGATGCACTCTGGCTGGATGTGGTGGCTCACGCCTTTAATCCCAGTCATTGGGACTGCTTTGAGGGCAGCCTGAACTATGCAATGAGAGTGTCCCCAAAAAGAGAAAGAAAACGAGGGGCAGCAGTTGAGAATGGCAGAGCTGAAAGCCCGCAAAGCACTCAGCGCCTGCCTGCGGTGCACTCTCTCAGTGGGCGTGGCCCCGGTGACCCACTCAGTGGGCGTGGCTTCTGGGACTGCCCCACCCACACTGTTGGCTCCGGATGGCCTTGAACTCACAGGATCCTCCTCCCTCGGCCCCTGGGTCCTGGGATGACAGGCGTGCACCCCATTCCCAGCATGCTCTCCTGAGTTACGCACTGAGGACAGGCCGTGTTTCCCGGGGCGCTAACCTCACGACACCCTGGCTCTTCAGTGCGCCCCTGCTGTGGGCCTGGTCACGGCCGTGTTCTCAGCACCTGCGGGGAGGGTGGCTCGGGGCTCGCTACGTCATGCTCACTGTGGCTGCCTGGTCTCCCACCCAGCAGTGTGGTGCGGGCACCTGGGGCTGGCCGGAGGTCCGGGCCATGTCGCCGGGAAGCCTTCCCTGCTGTCAGCTATGGTCCCTTCCCGGAAGGGGATCGGGAGGTCCGGCTGCCCGGCAGTCAGCGTCACAGCCGTGGGAGACAGTAATCAGGGCCGCAGTGAGATGCCCAGTGACAATTACAGCTCTGCCTGTGTGCCCTGAGCTGGCGGGCCTGGGCACCTAGCTCTAGCAAGGGCAGAGTCCCCTGTCCCAGTGCCCAGGGACTTGGAAATCAGAAGACCCCAAGGGCAAGGGCTCTGCCTTCTGCTCTTGCTCCCTGTGAAGGGGCAAGAAAAGGAGGCAGGCAGGCTTCTGGGCTGGCATCCCCGGGAAAGGTGGGGCCCACAAGGCGAAGAGGGAAAGGGGGGAGACCTTAGAAAGACACACTGCTGGGTGGGGGCAGTGGCGGGCATCTGTAATCCCAGCACTTGGAGGCTGAGGCAGGAGTGTGGGCAAGTTCAAGGCCGGCTGGACTAATCGTGAGACACACCCACCCCAGGGAGACTGAGGAGGTTCGGGCGTGGGAGGGTGGGGGGGTAAGAACAGGGAGACAGCTGGGGAGGGGAGATAGGGAGAAAGGCAGAGGGGCGGGAGGGGAGAGGCGAGGCACGGGGGGGGGGGGCTGGGGACTTAGAGGCGGTGAGGGACAGAGACCGGGAAAGATGGGGATGTGGAGGGCCGGGAGGCTGAGGCAGGAAGGTGTGGTGTGCGGCGCTCACTTGGAGGTGCAGCAGGCTGTTGTCCTGGAGGTAGAGGTACTGCAAGCTGACCAGGCCACGGAAGATGGTGCTGGGCAGGCTGCTGAGCTGGCAGCGGTACAGGTGCAGTGACTGCAGGCGTTCCAGGCCCTGGAAGGTGTCGGGCTCCAGTGAGCGCAGGTGAGGGTTGTCGCCCAGGTCCAGCTCCTCCAGGGCCTGCAGGTTGCGGAAGGTGCCCGGGTGGACGGTGGACAGGTTGTTGGAGAAGAGCCACAGGGTGAGGAGGCGGGGCCCGAAGGTGCCGGGCCGCAGCGTGCGGATCAGGTTGTTCTGCAGGAAGAGCCGCTGCGTGCCTGGCGGCAGGGACAGCGGCACGGCCGAGAAGTTGTTGGCCTGGCAGCTCACGGTGGGTGGGGGCGCGTAGCAGGTGCACAGCATGGGACAGCTGGGCGCCACGGTGGGCAGGGCCAGGAGCAGCAGCAGACAGGCTGGGGGACCTGCGGGGACAGCGCCGAGGTCGGCGTGGGTGGCCCCTGAGCTCCCGCTTCCTTCTCCCGGCACTCTGGGGCCACACCGCCCTCCCCAGAGGTCTGCTGCGAAATGACACCGGCCATGGTGGGCACGCCCGTCATCTCAGCACTAGGGAGGCTGAGGCAGGAGGATCAGCGGAGTTCTAGGCCAGCCTGGGCTATGTACGTGCCCTGGCCACCCCTCCGAAGAGTCCCCCAGCTCCCCCAACCCCCAGACAAACAACAAATCCCCACGGGAACCACTGGGGAAGACATGGCGGTGTCTGGATTGGGGAGATGCCCGCTGTGCGCCTGTCTGTTCCCCGCGTGCCAGTGTCACTCGTACAGACATGAGTGCCACGCACGCCGTGGGCACTGCACTCGGCCCCACACGGCAGGTAGCAGCTCTGGCTCACACCCACTAGATGCCGCCAGCGCCTGCCCTGCTGTCACCTCTGAAAAGTCTCCAGATGCCACCAAATGTCCCCCGGGAGCCAGTGCAGCCCACTCCCGCAGCTCTGACGCCCGGGCACGTGCCGGGCGGCCCTGCAGCTCTGTGCCCCGGCATCTTCCACTGGTGTCTCCTGTCCCTGCCTTGGCAGGTGCTGGTCCTGCTGCCAGGGGCCTGACCCTGCTCTGTCCTGCCTCCCAGGGGACCCTGGAGGGGCGCCCACACCCCAAGGCCGGGCAGCCACCCTTCCCCGAGGCTGGAGCTGTGCGTGTCACTGGTGCTCACATCACAGGGTCCCCGCGGTGTCCCAGGCCCTGATGCCCCAGGCGGCCTCCTCCTCGGGTGCAGGCGGGAGGCCCGTGGCCCATGTGCAGGACGCCTGGGTGCCAACCTCACACCCGTGGGTGCGGGCCCTTGGGTGAGCGTGTGCACGCGCGTGTGAGCGCCGGCCCCGTGCGCGTGGGCGACGTGATGTCATACGTGGTGACACAGCGCGCTGCTCCCTACCATCACACCGCCTCCGCCTTTCTCGGCCCTTCTCACCCCTCCCCCAGGCGGCGTTTCACGATCACTTTCTCCTCTGAGTTCCTCAGACCCACGTGGGGTGGAGGAGCACAGAGAGGGGGACCTTGAGTGCGTCTGCGGAGCTCTAGGGTTTGGGGCTTCCACTGGAGGTTCCGGAGCTGCAGAAACACTTCAGGGCTCTTCGTTCCCTGGGGCTCAACCGGGGCTCAGAGAGGGCGGGCGGTTCGCCAAGGTCACACAGCAGAGTGGTGCAGGACAAGACCGGGGCAAGCGGCTCCTGGTGCCCAGCCAGGGCACGTGCCCTTCCTGCCAGTCACCCTGAGCCCCGCCTCCCCGGGGGCCGACACCGAAGGAAGCCAAATGCTGCCTGATCCCCTAATCCCACCCTGATCCTCCCGCTCAGGCCTGACTTCCGATGGAGGATCGAGCTTTTCGTGCAGCCCCTGGACGGACAGAAGGGCACTCAGGAGCCCTAGGCACCCCAGAGCCGGGCCGGGGTGCTGAGCCCTCTGCAGGCCGAGCAGTCTGGCGGCGGGCAGCGGCCCCTCCCCGTCCTGCCACACCACGGGTCTCCGAGGGGACACGCAGCCCCTCCATGACAGCTGCTGCGCACCGGTGACTGTTGCCATTTCTGGCCGCGCGAAGCAGCTGTAACCCAAGGAGCCTCATCCATAATTCAGGCTGCGGCTCACACTGGCGGTGGGAGGAGGGGCAGCGGGGCGGTGCTGTCCCCTGGCCGGGCTGCTGCGGGCCTGGGCCTCCGCCTCCTGCCCGTGGCACCCCGCGGCCTCGCCACCAGGCCTGCTCTTCGCACCTCCCATCGCTGTCCTCACTCTGCCCAGCCTCCGCGTGAGCCCCGCCCAGCTTCCCTGGCACCCAGGGCCAGGTGAGGGGGTCAGGGTGGCATGGGGTGCCTGGGCAGCCCTCCTGTCACAGGTGTCAGTGTGGACAGCTGGGCTGGGCCACCTGGTGGGCTGCTTGGCAGCCTGGGGCACCCTCCACCCCCTTCCAGCAGAGTGGCCCTCCGGGGCATCAGGTGGCTTTGGCCACATGACAGCTGCGAGACCTAGTGTGCGCGGGCGCCCTGGCCAGCGCACCACCTTCTCTGTCCACTCAGCGCACCGAGGAGGCCAACTTCAAGGCACCCGACTACAAAGCAAAGAAAGAAGCCAAGAGGAGGCGCACAGGCAGATGGACAGCAGGGCCAAGCCAGGTCTGCAGGCAGGGGAGCCCTCTCCCGGCCTGAGAAAGCACCCCAGCAGGAGACGCGCTTGCGTGGTGCCCAGGCCCAGGCGCAGTGGCTGCGGTCAGGGCAAGAGGGGGCCTGGGGCCTGCACGGCTGCTCCTCAGCCACACCGGGCTGCGCCGGGAATAGCGTGCTGGGAAGCAAGGAGAGGTCGCTGTTGTCCAACGTCTGGCCGGTGCTGGCCAGGGAAGAACAGGACAACCCGGGAGGGCTGGCCGAGTGTGTTCTGCCGGACCACTGCAGGGACTCCAGACCGCCGGCCTCGTGCTCCCAGGAAGGAGCGCAGGTTGGGGCACGTGGCCGGCCGAGGGCAGGAGGCGGGGCTGGGCGGACAGGGAGGAGGGCGCGGCGTCCCACCCCCGACTGCCTCGGGCTGGCCGGCAGAGGGGCCAGAAGCGGGTGGAGGTGTGGGCC
>PVIR01015521.1:0-24410 GCA_004026965.1 Petromus typicus
GAGAGAAAGGGGTGAAGGACCAGAATATAGAGTCCAAGGCCACACAGCTCTGACCTACTCTGACACACCCAGAAAATTCTAAAGCCTTGGAACAGATCCTGAAGCAAACAAAGCTGACACTCTATTTTAACTGCCACACCAAGGAAGAATGTATTATTTGTATTGGTAGCAGATAATGAAATGAAACATAAAAGGAGGATAGTATTGTGTATACATATACATCAAACTAACCTTATAATAGATGGAATTATAGTATAGAAGTACAGCCAGAAGACAAGTTCAGGGACAATTGGGGTTCACAAACCGAAGCATGTTCTGCAAGGAAAGAGATCAGCAAAGACAGTCTCTTTTAATGTGCCTACTGTCAGGCAGTGGTGCTCAAAGAAGAAAGTGTTCATGTTTTACCCAAAGCCAAAGAAACAAGTGTGGTAAAAATTAATAGTTGCACAATACCTGCAACATCCAGATTGCAAATTTTAACCCCAAAACTGTGCTTTAGAATTTCCATAAAATTATTTTTATTGTAATCATTTGGTATACTATAGATGTACAATTACTGATCACATTTTCTACATTTATTTCAGTTCATCATTTAAGAAATTGGACATATATGCATACATTTCTAAGACAAAATAAACTATCTCAATATCTTGTCAATGTCAATGAGATTTATTTATTTTGAAGAAACAAAGTATTTAGAATTTAAAGAATATTGATCAAAAGTAAATGAATTACATATATCTAAATCATTTTTAAACTGAAGGCCAATTTAAAGTGATAGCTCAAATGGAAAATATTACTTATTTTTATAATTTTACCATTCATAATATGTATGTGCTTCTAGAATCTGTTTAATTGCAAAATCTAGAGAAATAAAATATACTGCTTAAAGGTGGCAGAAAATATACTTCAAAATATGCCATGTTGGCTCTTTGGAATAAAAGCTTGTTTAAAAAAAGCAGCAACTCCCTAACAAGAAGGGGGGTTGGACTTCTCCAATTTGTTCCTCGAACTAAGAGAAAAAACTCCCATATGGAAAATGTCCTTCCTCCACTATGACTAAAGTAACATTCTTATCCTTAATGGGTAATTGAGGCTGACAAAAATCAGTACAAACAAACCTTGTTAAACTAAACTTGTCTTTCTGATTACTTTTCTACTGCTTTGTCCTAATCCCCTTTATCTGGTCATGTTTTTGTGATTTACTGCTGTTCATACAATTTAATATGTACATATTGCTTGTATCTAGATGTTTTCCCCAAAGCTTCTTGGTAGGGCCTTTCCCAAGCAGCTGGATTAAATTTGCATGATGTGATACTACAATTAAGGGTGTGGACAATGGAAGCCCTACTCTGGGTGTAGGTGGTACCAGTCAATAGGCTTGTAGCCTGTTACCATGAAAGGGGAAGGGAGGCTGTTTGCTGCTACTTGCTGCTTCTCTGCCTTCTGGCTGCCATAGCATTGCACTGCTTGTACTCCGCAATGCCCCTCTGCATGTTACCCTGGATTGGAGACTGCTGACTATGGACTCAAACCTCTACAAACTGTAAACTAAATTAACTTTTCCCCTCTTAACTTGTGGCTGTCAGGTTTTGTTTTGTTTTGTTTTGTTTTTCCTAGCAATGAAAAAATTAACTAAGACAGTACCTATTTATTCAACTCTAATTGCTTCTTTTGGTCTTTAGCTCCTTTTGAAGAATGCTTTGTCATCTAATATCTTGAGCAAATGAAGTTGTATCTTTCTCCCTTAATCTGTATTATGTCAATTTAGTTTTCAGATGCAGCCAAAAACCTAAAGTAGATAGAGATAAAATTTGCTTCCTTTACCCTGTTTTTCTGAGGATAGCTATATTTTTGGAAAAACATCTCTCCATACCATCACCAAAATGCTGGCTTCTCTTATATTATTCAGAGGTGACCTAAATAGCACCAGCTCAAAAAGCTAAAAAAAATTCCTTTCTTAGAGTTAAAACTACCAGCTATGGCAATAGTTCCCTCCTGCGATGCACTTGAAAAGGGAAATACAGAAAATTCTTAGCATGAAGGAAGAAAGGCTTCCGCTTCAAGAAGGGGAGGCAAGAGGAGAGCTTGGGCAGCCCTGCTTTTCAAGCCCTGGGGCAAGCTTGTCCTGAGGTGAAACATGACAGGAGGAGCAGGGCACCGGGCTGGTCCCGTGCACTTCAGGGTGGGGGCTGTGCGGAGGCTGGCCAGTTCCAAAGCCAGCTTAATCTTGGGGAGGCATTTCCTGGACCAGAAGGGTCTCGTCTGCCATATCAAATTTACAGCTGCAGTTCCCCGAGTCCTGCATAGTTGTCCTTCCAAGGAGAGGAGCAGTTCTGCAAGCAGAGTTACATTCCAGGGAATGTTTTATTTCACACATCAAAAAACCAAAATCAAAACCAAATAAGTCAAAAAATAAAACAACAAAAATCATACACACAAAAACCCAACTTAAGGTGGTCAGATTTAAGGAGAAAAAAACTTTAAAACTTTCTCATAATAAATTTTTATCTGAACCTGAGCTCGAAATGTCTGGATAACTATAATAGACATTGTTGTTATGGATACTAAGCTTTAAAATAAATTCTAAGTTATCCCTCTAAAATTTTTTTACAAAATTATTTATGCTCCTTTTTTTTTTTTTTTTTTTTTTTTTTTTTAGAAAAGAAAAAACCTTTTCTGTTTTTCTAGGAATGAATAACAAAAAACTATTTCATGGTGTTGAGAAATGGTAAGCATAAAATCCACATCACCCCAGATCCCATTGTAAAGGTACTGAATAATTACCTCATCAGTAGTGATTATCTGGTTATTAATAGAAGTTCCTGACCCACAAATTGCTTTTGCAAATGTGTAGTATAATTTACAACTATATGCTTTAAAATGTGGCTAGGTATCTTTTTTACTTCACTGTAGAATTCAAGAATGATTTATGCGAAAATTTATAAGATATTGAGTTTATTGATTGTCAGGAATCCTGTTCTGAGGAACTATTCATGCTTCTGCCTTTATTTCTAGAATCACTCCTCTATGTGACAAAGGAGAGAGGGAGATAGAGAGATTCATCATCATTTATTATCTTGTGAATTAGACTGTGTTCTGAAGATGAATTCTAGTCTTAGGAGAAACTGCATTTTGGTGCTGAATGATGTGTGTTATACATGCTGGTGGTAACTTTGAAGGAATTATTGAGTTTTCTCATATTTGAAATTTTAAGCTACCAAATACCAAGCCTCAGGATTTCTTTTCCTTCCCCTCCCACCATTTTTAAAAACATTCACTTTAGAAATCCAAATTTCCATTTCCTTACTGGTTTCTCAGGTATGATTTGCAGGACAATTAACATTTTTCTGACTTACAGACATTTTCTTCTCTTTATAAACAGTCCTTTTTCTTAATGTAAGTAACCAAACCATTTAGCTTGGTGCATTTTAAAAGTGTAAAGATTAAATAGGAGTATTTATTCTCTAAAAGAAAACGGACTATCATTTATTTCTTTTTGTTTGTTTTTTTGTTTTGTTTTGTTTTGTTTTTTTTGAGACGGTATCACTTTGTAGCTCAGGCTGGCCCTGAGCTCAGCGTGAAACTCACATCACAGCAATCCTCCTGCCTCTGCCTCCCGAGTGCTGGGATTGCAGGCATGAGCCACCATGCCCAGCACTGTGGTATGTGGTACTGATTGCTGCTGGGCATGAGTCTCCACTCCCAGTATTGTGTGTGGTTACTGGGGGATCGAACCCAGGTGCTTGCACTTGCATGACAGGTGCCGGAACCACTGAGCTAAGTCCCCGACCCTCATTTATTTCTTTATCTTCTACTCACACAGCTTGATGTTTTTGCCTTGCAAATCTTTTAATATTCTTCTTTATTGTGTTGTTAGTTGTACTCTAAATTAAGTAAGAAACTTAGAAGAGGAGAAAATCTAAGAAGTTAAGGTATCAAACTGTCATGTTTCCAACACATCTGTTAACATGTTAGCTGCTAGAAACAAAAACCAAGAATCCTACTTTTATTCTTTGAAAGATGCTTAAAATATAGTGGTTTTTTTTTAGTCAAAGTAGTACTTTGGAAGGAACCCTGGAATAATTACATCATACCTAAAACTCTGGAGTCATCCTGACATTGGTGGAAATAAATACTTTTTGTGAAGAAAGTGTTTGGAACAGCTATGTTAGAAAAATGCACTTGGGGGAGATAGCTGGCAGAGTATTTAGCATTATATAATCAGGGATTCTCTTTAAATGTGTTTTTATTCTACCGATTTTGTCATATAAAATATAAAAATTAATCTTAGTAGAATCATTTCATTATATTTACCCTTATATTTTCTTTGGATACAAGATGACAGAGTTATTCAAATTCTCTAAAAATGTAACTGAATGTGGCGATGTACTTGCACTCTCACCACCCTGGGAAGCTGAGGCAGGAAGACTGAAAATTTGAGTCTAGTGTGGGTAATTTATTGAAACAAAAAAAAACAACAAATAAAAACAAATGCTGTGGATGTAGCTTAGTGTTATAGATGCTAGGTTAAATCCCCAGTACTGAAAAGTACCAAAAAAACCCCAAAATATTTCTAGAATACCTGCTAGGGAAGGTCTCAGGCTTTCACATAGCTGTAGATGATTAGAGTAGTACTGTGCCTTCCCAAGAAGTCAGTCTGATTTACAAAATCATTGTATGGGAGAGTGGTTATTTATGATGACACTTTTCCTGAGCTCCTTTCAAAACTTTCTGTTCCCTAGTTTCCTGTGACAATTTTTGGATAAAATCTAGCAAAGATAAAACTCAACATAGAAAATGAATAAAAGGGATGAATCTTTTCAGTGCCATTATATGGCACTGTTGCCATATAAAATGGCACTGTTGATTCCGTGGGGATAAAAGTGCTATTTGCTATCTGCTATTTAACAAACTGCTTGGGAAGCTGCTTTAGAACACTGGAACCTGTCTGCTAGGTACATTTGTAAATTAAGTTGAATCACAGTCTTTTTGATGCAGACAATTTGTCAGCATTTAAGAATTAAGACTTTTGGCACTCTTGTAATTAAAACACAGGTTGCACCCTCTGAAGTGGAAAGTTACAACATCTGATCATTGATTTTCTGCCTCATGCTAGAGAGACTGACTGAAGCCTGAGAAATACTGTAATTGAAACATCAGTTCTTACATTCAATTTCTCCAAGAGATGAGGACATTTCATTCTAAGACTTACTGATTATCAATGCTTAAATATTTCTGTCAATAAAGAATGAAGACATGCTCAAGTATGCAAGGAGGCACGGCAAAACCGAGCAGAAGTAAGACAGCATATTAATATCCTCAAAAAGAACATTCAAAATATCTGTCTTTGAAAAGGCCTCCTTTTCCATCTACCTGCAGACTTTCTCTAGTTCTACTTCATTAGAATCCTAGCTATACATTCATATAGATCCCTAACTAATTGATTTCATATCAAATTTTATGGGAAGAAAATTGTGGCATCATATTTTCTCCGTGAATGGGCACAGAATTGTAACCTATTCTGCTGTGAAAAATTAAACATTTATTTTATTAGGGTTCAGTGCAAAGAATATAATTATCCAGATGAGAATGGATAGCAAGGCCTTCTGCAGTTCCTGGCTTATGAAATGTTTATTATTTGGATGATTTCAATCACAACCCTGATAAAATTTAAATAATAGAAGAACAAATATTCTAAATATTCATTAACTTCTCACTGTGCAAATACAGGAAAATCTATATCCTAGCTAAAGTACAGGGCTGACAATAGCAATCAAAGTTAAATGATTAAATACTTGTGTCTTTTTTATATAAGAAATGATGCACCTTACTAGTAACTGTGATAGCAGATTATGAAAATAATTTTATTTTCAATGTTGATATAGCTAAAATCAAGTTCTGATTTCTTTTTCTTTTCATTTCCTATTCATAACACCTGCTAAGTCCAACAACATTGTCAACTAAGGAAGAAACATATTAGAGAAAATCTGGTTTGTGTTCTCAGACAAGAAGATTCAACTAACCATCAATAGTTTATTAATAGCAAAAACAACAAACAGAAGAATATTATTTATAAAGTATTTTCTGTGAAATAAACACAGTGAACGATTAAGGAGGTAGAAACTTCATTTTTATAATAGTTCAGGGCACATCTCTCTTCACACATAGAGAGTCTAAAGTGTATAGAAATTAATTCTCTCAACCAACCAAGTACACACAACTTACAGATTGATTAGGAACTAGTCTCTATGTTTGAAAATACTATGCACAAAGATCAAGTTGTTTAGTAGGTGAGATAAATAAAATATGTGTATAAAAAGATGCCACAAAAAATTTAGAAATTTTACTTATCAGTGTCCACACTGCTAGAAATAGTTCTATCCATCTTGGGTATTTGGAACTAAAACTAGTGTTTTGTACAACAAAGTTCTTTCTCTTTCTTCTCAAATATCCATAAACTATAATTACCTAAAATAGTGAAAAAATATCATAAGTTTAGTACATTCTTTGAATTAAATATGGAATTTATGATGTCCTTTAGGCAAATCTAAATGAAAAGAGAAATTATAGCATAGTGGATAAGAGTATAGTCTGTTACATAGGGACAATGAAATCTTAGGCAAGTTATCTAGTATCTAAGGGCACCACAGTTCTAACCTGCAAAATAGATATAAAATAGATAATTCTTAGTCATAGAGGATTAAATAAGCTCATAATAGAGTTGTTACAGGATTAAGTGAAGTAATAATATTTGTAAAGCACTCAGGGAAGTATTGGCATGAAGTAAATATATGATTTTTCTATTATTATCATTGTATTTACAGAAGACATAAGAAGCATAGAGTCTTCATTTATTTTTAGTGCTTTTTTCCCTTGATTTATTAGAAGCTATAGTAGATGGCTCTTAGACTTTCAGAATAAATATTAGTGACTGCACTTTTGTTTGCGTGGCCTATTTCTTTTCCTAGTTAATATCATTTTTCTTTCCTTCTTTCTGCCATTGACCTATTATCTTTTCTGTTTTCTTGGGGCCAAAATAACCCAGCACCAGTAACAAGAACAGTCTCTGCCTGTTGCCTTTCTTTCCCAACTTCCATCAGCACGGTGTAACCCATGACTCCTAATGGTGACTGAGTATAACCTCTCCTACCACCTCAGATTCCCTGTAATGCCCACAACAATAGGGGATAAGGCCCAGGGGAAGCCAAATAAGGTGCTGAAGTAAACCAGCGAGGAGAAGAAGTTAAAACTGTTAAGGAAGAGGTAATAGAGAGCCAAAATAGAAAGGGTAAGAATTATGGAAAATGGAAATAAAAAACATAAATGTGCAGCAATACATTCCACCTTTGAAAGGACCATTGGAAAGAAACTTCCAGTAATCATCAGGTAATCCCATAGGTTTTGTGTGTTATAACTCTTCTATATTTTTTTGGAAAAATGAAAAGTATTATTTTTAAGGAAATTGTAAAATTTATATATAGTTCTGTAAATGTAAGATAGTCTTAGGGCTGACATTATGCAACCATATAAGAATAGCTACTACTACTAATTTTAATTGAATAATTACTGTTACTGTATTATATTATTAGCTTTACTATAAATAACATTAGTAGTCCACTTTCAAATCACAAAATCGTTCATGTAAAATTTACATAATTCTTAAATAATCATATGGAAAAGTTAGGTAACATAAAAAGCATTTTTTAATGTATTAATGAGGAAATGGAAAGTTACTGACTTTTCAACTCTTGTCACAAGTGGCAGATCTAAACTCAGGTATTCAAATTTTATTCTCATGCTTTACCACCACCCTCTCTGCAATAATTCAGGAGTGGTCAGCTGTGAAAAGAGCCAGTTATTTTGCCAGGTTGCTTCAATAAATGTGTGCAAGACTACTGAGATCCCTACTACTCCTGAGGTTATGCATGAACCAGGAAGGAGGCAGCAAAAACTAGAAGCAAATTCAGACATCTGGTATTATAGATTTAGGCAATTGTTACCTCTGAAGGATACACACAGATGCATCCTCCAGTTACTTTATCTTGCCATGTGGTATCTTAACTTACAATTAAAAGATAAGAGAAGTCCACACATAGAAGGCTCAATTCCAGGCCAAACTGAAACTAGAAAGGTCTCCTGGGAAGTGAGTTGTTGCTATGAGGGGACAGACAGTGGTTGGATTGTAGAGAGAGAGGAAGAGAGTGGTTGGAAGTTGGAAAGGAAACAGGAATCAAATTATGGAGTAGATTTACTGAATATATTTTGGAGGCAAGCTCATAAAACCATTCTAATTGCATTCCAGACTCAAACCACTTGGGTAGATATCTGGCAGCCGTATTTGCATACAACCACACTGCTCTGGCCACTGTTACTATGCAATAAAGGTGTCCTGAACATCTGCTATGTGTATGTGTAACAGTCAAAACATACACCATTGTTGCCTTGTAGTTTCACAGTACCCAAAACTTCTGCAAGGCAAATTAGAGCTTCTTCTCTAGGAGTTTGGAGCTAGGAAACTAAAGAGACATTCAGCTTCTATGTGACTGGAGGTACAACACATGTGAACTTGGAACTGTTGGAAACCAAATTCTGCCATTCTAAAGGGAACATCAGGAGTCTGGCCTGCACAGAGACATGAGTGAAACACAGAAAGGAGTTTTACTCTCATGGTTCCTGCTGGTTTTACATTCACAGGGTCCCGTCCTGCACATTGGGTTATATTTCTTTCCTTTTACTCTTTCAGGTACCTATAATACATTCATAATTTTCCTAATATGTTCTGTGCTATTTTGCTATTAGTGAACAACAACAACAAAAAGTTTGTGTTCTTGACTAATTAGTGTAGGACATGCTTGGTAAAAATAAACTCTAAGACTTACAGCATGTTTGAAGATTGACGGATGAATAACTTGTAATCTTAAAAGACAAAGAAAACTCCTGATACAGTGAACAGAAATTTAGAGCTCTGAGTAGGAAGAAAACAATATTCACAGAAAGGGGAGATGCAGTCTACTAATCATGATTATAGTAGTGATGCTGAATATGATTTATACAAGCTATTGAGAGCCATGCATCTATTGAGGAAAAAAAATCAATGCAGTGGCCCCTATTGAAGCATTTGCCAGACTAAGCTGTCCTTTCATTTTATGTACAAATGTAGGTACAACATGGGCAGATTTCAAAGAGCCATATTTGAATAGTATGTCTCTCCAAAATCTGTAACTGATGAGATTGTTCAGTCATAGGGAAGGAGACAGGTCATATGTAAGTGTTTTCCTGCAGTTGGCTCTAAACTGCATCCAAGTTCACAGGACTATTACTGAGCACTTGTCACATATTGCAAGTGAGCCACCGGCATGGTTTGTACCCTCATGGGACTCTGGACTTGGGAGGGTGGGTGTCTGACCCAAGAACTGTGGTTGATGCATGGATGTAGATTCACTCAAATGCTTTCAAAATAAATAGTATTTTGTTTATTTTGCAGAGCCCCAACTAAAGTGCCCCTAGGGATTTAAGTTGGAAATTATTAGACAATGAATATAGAAAAAGGTAGAATGCAATTCTACTCCAGTTCCATGCATTTTGAAAATCTGTGCTGTTCTCAATGCATCCTTCATGCTCCATAAGCAGGAAAGAAGAGCGTTTAGCTGCTAGCAAGTGATAACTATTCCCACTGTCAGAAGAAGCTCATGAGCTCCTCAATCAAGAGCTGGACTGTCCCTGTCAGCCCCCCAACCTTTCCATGTTTGGCATGCTAAATTTTGAAAGTATGTTTGATAGCAACAGCAAACTGTGGAACCTGGAGATGGTATCATCATCACTTTTGTCTTCTAAACTTTGTGTCCATACATCTTATGGTCATAGTTATTTTGCACCTTGACCCACAATTACAAAGGAGGCCAAGGAAAGGCAGTGCTTAGATTTCTAGCTTCTGATGGTGCATACCAAGCCTAGGGTGTAAATTCATAGTGATTCAGTTCCTAGTCATTGCCATTCTGTTCACCTTTCAGACTTCATGCTTGAATGTTTGTTTAGAGGAATAGTTCATATTAGTAAGTCTGGACATGCAAAGGTTGATCAGAGCTTGTCTGCTGTTTGAATTACCCCACAGTTTTGGGGTCACCAGATTAACTGCCTGTAGCAAATAAAAGTAAAGCTGACTTTGCAAACCGACACTTCTAAGCAGAGTTAGAAAGGCTGAATTCCCTGGGACTCAGACACCTGAGGCTTGTGTATATGTATTTTTTCTCCTCTAGGCTCCTAATAACTGTGTGTCACCTTCAACAAGATATCTAACTTCCTTGAGTTTTTCAGTGTTTTCTCCACTATAACAAGAATAATGGCTCTAGTCACTTCCCTGCCTCTAGGGATGCTGTCAGAATTAATGAGATACCAGAATGAAAGGTTTTCCACATTTTTCTCCTCTGAGGATGAAGAAATATAAGTAAAAGTAATTTCTCTATTTTGTCAATCTTTTCTTCCTTCTGTGTGGCTGAATAACATTCAGAAAAGAATTTAGAAATTTTTTGAAGTAACAGCAATTACCGTAGGTGTTATATACAATAAAGGAACAGTATCTGCCAGGAAAAACAAAGGAAAAACCAAAAAGTTGAGTCAGAGAAAGTCTGCTTACTTTTTAATGGAATCAGTAGGAGGGCTGAGATAATCACAAGTAAAATATTACTGTACAGAAAGCAGAGGAAGGTAGGAGGGGAAATTGCCTAATTAGAGTTGCCATCCTACAAGTAGGAGAAAAAAGATGCTGGCTTCTGACATGTCGCTAAAATGTTCTGAGACACAGTGGAAAGAGATGATAGGAATTGCAGGTCAAAATGTTTGTGCCTCTAGGGTTGACTGCTCGAAGTAATAAAAATAATAATACTGATTATTATAATGAATAAGTTAAAATGGTATGTTAAAAGTGTTCTAAGTAGTTTGATTAATTAACCAATGAATTATCAATACAAGCAGCAGGATTTTAATGATTCTATCATATCAGTGGGATACAATTTGTTGGATTTTGATGGATGTTAATGTTCAACCATATGTTTTTTGTTTTAGTTTTTTTCAGTTCTAGGATCCAACTCAGAACCTTGCACTTGCCATGCAGGTGTGGCGGCACCACTGAGCTACAGCTCCACCTCACACAAATGTGCCTCTTGAGCTGGAGATATAGCTCACTGTGCATGAGCAAAGGCCCAGGTTAAATCTCCATCTCCGCCAACAAAGAAACATACATCTCAATGAGTGCATATGTATGTTTTGCTAAGATTTATTCTTTTTCTACTGTAGATGATGAATTTCTAAAAAAAATTGTTGTCATGGAGAGAAACTATCCAACTTCTCTGGTAGGTATAGTACTGTAATGTTTTCATTCATAATAAAATTGCTTTATTTCTTTAGACTCATTTTTAAAGAAATTGGGGGAATATAATGGGGATACATAAATTGTCATTTCTGGTGGGGAAAGAATAGTTAACCAAGGGTGATTAAATACATTGGTGATTATATTTATAGAATCATACTTAATAATGCACTTTTTATTATGAAAAATTACTCATTTACTATTATGTAACAATTTTTTTAAAAGACTGAAGTATGCTCAATTCTCCATCATGGCCTCTTGATGCTTAATGTGGTAGAAATTATGATTACTATTCTTTGAAATAGAAATTTGGTTAATATTCCTTGTTGTAAATCACAGAAAACTCAGTGAAGCATAATGAATATACTAGTTTTTGGAGTCTTTTCAAAATCCACAAGTGAAGGTAGATTCAAGAACAACTGACTTAAAAATTTGTGTAGCATCTTCAGGTTGCAATTTCCCCATCTTTTCACTCTTTGTTTCCTTCTCTATTTCTGTGTTGTGGTACAATGGTTATAGAATCTGTAGTTTAGAAGATAGTGAAAATTTTTGTCCGACAGTCTCAGTAAAAATGTTAAAAAACCTCTCAGATGGGCTGGTTTAACTCATGAGACCATCCTGGAATCCCTGTTTCAAGGAGATTGTGTTCCTCATTTGGGTTTTTGCTTGAATTATTCGTTCCACACATGGGCCTATTGGTGAAGTCTTACCACATACTGTGGGCAGAAAGCTAGGAGATAGGATGAAAAATTGGGACATTTGATACTGGAGAAGAAAACAACCAATGGCCCTGCTATTATGATTATGAAACATTTGTGTGTGTATTTGCATGTGCATATATAAATATGTACTATGTAATATATTAATACTAAATAATATATTATTATATATAAAACAATGTCTACACAGTTATCATACATACTCAGATACAAATATTATAAATACTTATATCTATATATGCCACATAATCTTTATGTTAGATACACTCCTAACTGGTATACATTGTGTTTAAATAAGAAAAAATAAACATTAAAGAAAAATGTTATGGCATCCATCAGTACTTTATAACCTTGGCTAAGAATTTGTTGATTTAAAAAGAGTAAAACCTTGAGATGAAAGCTTTATATCTTTAGTCCTAATGAATATCAAGAAAACTAAATGTCTAAAATAACAAATAAAATTTTCAATGTTATTTGATAATATTAAATTGAAAGAAAGTATTTTCCTTCATCTTTTTAAGTTCAGTCAACAACAAAAGACATAAATAGTAGCTAAATCCTTGGTTTCAAATCATAACATAGAAGGAGGCACCCAATGGGGTAGCGAATCCCTGACTGGATTCTGAAGAGCAATCATGTTGAAAAGGTAGCCACATTCAGTGGACAGCAGTGGAGGGGCAGCAGGAAACTTGCAGCTGTCCCCTGTTGCCTCTCTGAAGAGACTGCAAACTCTCATGAGATAAGACCCAGTCTTCACGTCCCCTGCGAAATCTGCTTGCTCTTACCTATTGGGAACCTCCCTGTTTGGGAATTCAAGGTCAAAATTGACCAGGCCTTCCTGCCTGTGGATGGACTTTGGACTTCACTTTTGTCTTCATCTATGGTAGCAACAGGGACTCAATGGTCCCACATGCTCTGATGCTTCAGGGCAGAACTGCACCAGATCTCTCCCTTCTCAAGGAATATTGCTGACATCTGCCTTGCCCCGAGGGATCCTCATCTACATAACTTCTCTAGGACTATTGTTGGTGTGCCCCTGCCTTTCCAGGTATTTTGGAATGTAGATAACAAAAGGCATGGTAGGCTGGGGTCCAGAGTCCTTGCCGCCCAGAATAGCATGGATCAGACCCAACCTCAGTTTTCTCTAAGTTTCATTTCTGCCTAATTATTAGCTGTTTCGCTGTGTGCTGTGAACTCACAGGAGATTAGAACTTAAAGTTCTAGTTATATTCCCTTCCCCTGTTTACCACAGACCAGCACCTACCTTTCCCTTTCTCTACCTAAATTAGAGTTTTTATTTAAGCAGAATGAATGTGGAGAGGATCAAGGCAGAGGTGCTAAACACTGAGATGGAGGGAGAAAAGTGCAATATTCTCATTTATTTCTTTCTCCATGTCAAACCCAAGCAGAAAAGCAAAACAAAACAGGAGAGGTTAAAGTGGAAATTACACAACAATGGTCATTTGACTGATATAACAATGGCACTGATAGCTATGTCAGGAGAAAAAAGTAAATATTTTCAAGTCCTTTCCTCTCCTTGATGATTCTGAGATTTCCAGACATTAAGGCTAGCTCTGAGCCCTTTGTCAAACAGAAATGTAGTGCTCTACTTTAATAGGCTTCAAGATCAAAGAGCCACACTTAATTTCCCCATAACAGGTTCATATCTAATCAACTTCTTTTAAAATTAATTCCATTCAAAGGAACAATGTACACATAATCAGTTGATTAACTGCTTCAAATAACAAGAACTGGAGTGAAATCAACTTTGAGATTGTGTCTTATTAATTTGAGTACTTAAACTGCAAGCAAGAAAAGATATAAGAAAAATTCTTGAAATAGTCCAAAAATGAACTACAGAGCAGGATGAGGAGTGATGGTCAGAAACAGCCCAGGGTGGATGACCCAGCCTATTATGTAACACTTGGCTCATGCAAACTTGGAGTTGTCCCTGTTTGGATGCCATGTGTGCAGTTATTCTTGCCAGGAATCCAATGGTGTAACTGTCTTTTATTGACCCCTATAGTGGTGGCCTCTAGGTGGTTGGAATGCTTCTATCAACTTCAAATTTATTGTTTTAGAATGGCTAGGCAGATTGTTTAATGAAAGATTATGAAATACAGTGAAAAGCTTAATTGGAGAAAACCCAGAATATGTCTCTGATACTTAACTCAAGCAAACAAATGTAACTACTTACCCATCTTTTGTTTCAAATCCAATTTCTGCATTAGAATAATTTATCTTTGCCCTTCACTCATTTATCAGACACTTATTGCATACTGGATGCCGGTCATTGTACCTGAACACATTAAGTGCAAGGGGGCATGGTTCTCATAAAACTGCACTCTGAACTGGAGAGAGGAACATACTAATTATATAATTAAAAACAAATGGTAAAAAATCACAATTGTAAATATTACACAGATTCACTTTCCAGCACCCTGGATATCAGTGGCTGGTAAAAACTCTTAGAGAAGCAATAGATTTGCACCCTCTTGACTGAAGTGTTATCTTATATGCATTCTTGACCTGTCCCATTGTACCACCTTTCAGACTCCGTCCACACTGTGAGGGTTGTATTCCCCACCTCTTCACCCTAGTGTGCATTGCTTCTCCACCTTCTTCATCCAGTCTCTCTGTTTCTCAGCCTTTGAATCATCTTGTTCCAGGAAAAGAAAAATTGAGTTTTCAAACTGCCTTTCACGTCTTTCTGTCTCATCAATGACTACCTTCGTTATTTTTGAATCTTTGCTTGGTGATCATTATAAGCTAGGAAACTATTCACTAAGTAGTATGGAGAAAAGTGAGGAGAGAAAAAGCTTATAAAATTTACTAATTAATGCTTTGATGTTCTATCTTGTTATCAGTAAATATCAGTAATAAGGAAAGAACAGGATGTGAATTAAAGCAAGTAGTCAGGGAGGAGCCAGTTCACAAGAGTGAAAAGTCAAGAGAGTAAGAAGATGAGATCCATTGTCATATTAGTGGAGCTTGATCAAGGTCCAGAGTTCAAATACAGGGCGTTGTAGTGGTTTCTTGTGTCAGGAGCAGATCACAGTACAATAGCCCCCTTATCTGTGGTTTTGCTTTCTGAGGTTTCAGTTATCTATAATATCATCTTACATCATCGTGAGAGTAAGGGTGAGGGCAACACAAAAAAAGATATTTTGTGAAAGAGAACCTATCCATGTAACTATAATAATTGTTCAATTCTGTTATTAGTTATTGTTAATCACTTACTATACCCTATTTGTTAAAATTTTTTATAGAGCTGTATGCACAGGAATAAAATAGTATGTAAAGGTTACAGTGCTGCCTGAAGTGTCGCATGTCTCCTGGGAGTCTGAGGCTGTATCCTATGTATATATCACTGTAGATTTAGACAGAGAGAACAAGTAGAAACAGATGATAATGGTGCATAGCAGAGGGGAAGATGTAGAAATTTAGATGAAGCTCCTCACTGAAGGATTAAATCTTGAGGTTCCAGGTTATGTCTAAGTCTTTGAAACAATTAAATCTTTTAATGCTGAACTAAAGGTAAGCCCTCATCTCAGAATAGTTTATATGGAACAGAGAAGATGCCTTCAAATCATAAACAGCTGTAATATTAAGAAACATGACATCTATTGCTTAGGATCCCATCTAGAATTTTGACAAATAAAAAATTTCTGGCAGTGGCAGTGGTCACAGTGTAAATAGAGAATTGACCACTGTTGAGGCACATTAGGGTAGAAAAGGCCCAGAAGCTTTGTGAAATGCATGCAACATACATAGGCTTGATGTGAACTCCCAGCTTCTCTCCTGCTGCACCATGTGTGGGGCAAACATTCCCAGTGAAAGGTCTCCACAGGAGGACAGTGGTTTTACAGTATTTTCTTATGAAATAACTTTTTAAAAAAAGCAAAACCCTAAAATGTTTAAGACATTTAATACAACAAAGAATGATACGTTGCTTTAATTTTGGTTTTCTCTTTAATTTTTTTAAGTTAAGTTTACCAGTACATTTTATTTTATTGGACTATGTTATTTTCATATTCATTTTGATTTTAAGTTGGTTTTTCTGGCTTTCCATTGAATATGTCAGTATGTCTCAGAACAGAGGACTGGATGAAACCACACAGAAGCATATATTTTTAACATCACATGCCTCAAATGCTGTCTTTTTGTTGTGTTGAATTTTATAGAAGTTCAGTTCTCAACTCCATTATAAGCCAAGTAATTCAATTTACCATTTGACACAAAGTAGATATGTTTTTTTGCCTTTTGGCACGAAGCATAGTTATATTAAGTAATGTGGAAAAACTTGGAAATGAGTGCTTCTTTCTGTCCAATGTTGACTGTAAGAGAGCCAGCAAATACTCTCTAATTAAAAAGAGCTTTCCAAAACAAAGTTCCTTTCTGTCAGAGTTATAGGTTTTGGAAGGTAACTAGATGAACATAGTTACTGATGACTAATGTATGCCATGATATATGGCACATAGTTTATCTCATGCATATAAAAATGTCAATTCAAGCTTTATAAATTATTCATCTCTATAATTCATATGGTGACTTTCTAAAGCTCTATAATGTCTGAATGCCTCATCCTCCTTCATATAATCAGATGTAATGATGTCCTATTACATCACATACTATTAGATACTCTGAGAAACACATAGATGCATAAAGTAAGTAATTTCACTGCTCACTTGGTGATTACAGAATTAGGGCAGAAAATGAGACAACTGCATAAAAGCAGAATTTACACTGGCACCAGATAAATATGTTTCATAAAGTATAAACAAAATGAAAGAGATCACAGAGGAGAGGTTGGCATTTTCTTACTAGGAAAAGCAAGACAGGTGTCCTGGAGGAAGTAGGTAGCATTTGATTGGAGCTCTAACTGATGGATAGGATCTCCTTGGGCAGAGGAAGGGTATTATTTGATTTTTTATAGGGTGACATAAAAAAAGGCAGAGTAGAAGAAAGACTGTTCAGGAAATAGTGATTAGGTTTTCTCAGTTGGATTTCTTTTTTCTTTTTTTTTTTTTTTTTTTTTTGAGACAGGGTCCCACTTGTAGTTCAGGCTTGCCCTGAGCTCATTATGTAGTCCAAGCAAGCTTCAAACTCACAGCAATCCTCCTGCTTCTGCCTCCCAAGTGCTGGGATTACAGGCATGAGCCACCATGCTGGGCACTGTGGTATGTGCTACTGACCGCTGGTAGGCCTGGTATTATTATATGTGGTCACCAGGGATCGAACCCAGGACCTTGAGCTTGCAAGACAGGTGATAAAACCCCTGAGCTAAATCCTCAGCCCTAGCTTTTTTTTTAATTCTATCTTTTCTTGTGCTATATCCACAGCACCCCCAGGCCCTCTTTTCAAACATCAGGCTCAGAGGTAAGACACGACTGGCTTCAGTTCTTCCCTCCCACATAGTTGAACAAATTATGTAAACTTTCTGAGTCTCAGTGTCTCAGTTACTTTCTCCTTGCTAAGACAGAACACCCGATACCCATAATATAAAGAAAAAGGGGTTTATTTTTGGCTCATGACATTTCAGTCTATGTTTGGTAGACTCAAGAGGAAGCTGCATGGGGAAGGGCCAATGTGGAAGCAAGTTGCTCATATCAGGGTGACCAGAAAGAAGAGAAGGAAAGAAGGAACTGGAGAGAGAGATAAATCCTTCCAGGTTATTCCCCCAGTCATTTCATCTTCTAACCAGGCATTGTAGGCCCTTCTAACTCAATCACCTTCTAACAGCCCTTCCTCTGGTGTGAGGCTCTTGGGGGACATCTGCTGTCAACCATAACAGTTGGTTTCTTCATCTGTAAAATGGACATAAATTGAGTACCCAAATAAAAGTTTCTCAGTGGATTAATTGAAATAGTTCATGTAAAATTCTTCTCATTTTTGTCAGCATTAGAATTAGCATAACAATGCATAAGCATTGTTGTTAGCAAGCAGGTAGAAATACAAGGTTAGAACTTGTGGGAGAGGCCAGAATTCTAAGTATAGTTTTTCATGTCACCCTGAAAGCATGGCTAGTTGAAGCCATTTTAATGGAAGCAAACAGATTATCAAAGCTGAGGGAGCCAGGCATAGTGGTACACTCTTATAATCTTAGCACGTGGGAGGCTGAAGCAGAAGATTCACTGTGAGTTAGAGGCCAACCTGGGCTACATAATGAGTTCGAGTCCAGCCTGAACTACACTGTAAGACAAGTCTCAAAAAAAACTCAGAACCAACCTACCGATCAATCAACCAAACAGACAAGACCAAGAGTAATAATATAGGAGAAGGTCTTGGAATTTAGCTCAGTGGTTCTGGTGCCTGCCTTACAAACTCAAGGACCAGGGTTCAATCCCCTCCCCTGTAACCACATATGGCAATGGTGGGCATGGAGACTCACACCCACCAGCAATCAGTACCACATACCACAGTACCAACGGTGGTGGCTCATGCCTATAATCTCAGCACTCGGGAGGCAGAGGCAGGAGGATTGCTGTGAGTTTGGGGTTGTGTTCAGGACCAGCCTGAAGTACAAAGCAAGACCTTGTCTCAAAAAAAAAAAAAAAAAAAAAAAAAAAAAAGAGGGGGTGTAATCCACACCTAGAAATGGAGAAAAAAGATTCATTAAGAGTATTAATAAAAGAGTAGCAGGAGATCCTAGATGAAAAACTGTTATAGCCAATTGTTGAGCATTTTGTACTTCAGTGTTGCTTAGAGTATATTTTAAATGTTCTTCTAAGAAAAAATGTTAAAATTTGAAATGAAAGATGTCTTACTTAGCTTTAGCTAATCACTCTGCATTGTATTCTAAAATTATAACTCTGATTTATACCCATAGAAAAAGCAAAATAAAAATATAACAATAAAAGTTTTCTCTGTAGAAATTATCTAGCAAACTTATTAATTTTTACTCTATATCTGTCATTAAATTAATTTTAAATACAAAAAATGAACTCCTTGAACTCTAAACTGTACATTTTAAAACACTAGTAAACAAGATCACTCCAGTTTTTCTAAACAGGCTGAGGATTTAGCTCAGTGTTTCCAGTGTCTCACTGGCAAGTGCAAGATCCCTAGTTCAATCCCCAGTACCACATACCACACTACTGTGGTGGCTGATGCCTATAATCCCAGCACTCGGGAGGCAGAGGCAAGAGGATTGCTGTGAGTTCGAGGCTAGCCTCAGGTACACAGTGAATTCAGCCTGAACTACAAAGCGGTAGACCCTGTCTCAAAAAAAAAAAAAAAAAAAAAAAAAAAAAATTTCTGACCACTTGGGAGGAAGATTTGGATGAATTTGACTGTTGAGTATTTAGGTTACTGGTGATGTGAGAAGACTTTCATCAGAGGAGAATCTTCTGCCTTTGCCTAGACTTTGTCTAACCTGCATAATTGGTACCATCATATTTCTAGGTATTAATTATGCTGTCACTCATTACCTTATATCTGTAAGTCAAAGAGCTGAGTCCAGCCATTTTATGGGCTGGGAATTGCTAAAGCTGTAGTTTTTGTGTTTGTTTAAAATAAAAAAAAAAAATTTCTGACTGAAGCTAAGTGGCACTTTTAATTTTGAGGCAAATTTACTTGGTTAATAAATAAAAGCAGTTAATATTACTCTTACAAATACCTTAGAAGCAGAAGTATTATAGTTCATTTTATGTGCAAAAGTTCTGAATTTTCAAAATATTACAAGTCTTGAGAATCAGATTTCACACTTAATCAAGAATCTGTGCCAGACATGGTGGCATTTGCTGGTATTCTGAGCACTCAGGAGGCTAAGATGGGAATCCAAAACCAAGGCCAACCTCAACTGCACAGCAAAACATTGCCTCAGAAAACAAACCCCAAAACACACTATTTACCATCTTTGCTTTTTTGATATCTTATTCTGTCTTCTAATTTTTTTAAAAAAATCGTTTCTTCCTTCTACATTTCTTTTATTTTCCATTGTTCCTCTTATTCTTTATATATATCTTCAATTGATAGATCATACAGGTAATCACTTTCAGTCATAGATGTGAATCCAGGCCACACTTTTTATTTGAGGTGAAAGAAGAATGTTTAGTCCTCTAGATGAGGCTGATTTTGGCTCTGATAATAAAAAAGCAGGAATGGAGCAATGGCAGGGGAGAGAGAGAGAAAGAGAAAGAGAGGCTCCGCTATGATTAGGAGGATAACAAAAACACTAGATAATCTCAGTTGTCATGGAGATCCTTACAGCCACTGCTTTATATGCAGATAATGTGCAGAAAAGGCTGTAGGAAGAAGATGTAATGTAATTCACACACAGTGAAGCAGCAGCAGTAGCAACACAACTGGTCTTTGGCAGGAGGACTGGTAACACAGGTGACACAGGAAAGAAGTTGGAGACAGAGACTGCGATAAGGAAAGTCCAGGCAGAGAATGAGTTTGAAAGATCCCTTGTTGTAGTTATTAGTGCTACACACCAAGCATGTCTGGTTCTCTTCTTCCTGAATACACAATAGGACTAATACATCTGGCATCTTTTCAGGTGGGAGGAACCATGTGCTTAGTTTTGACTAATAAGCCTAAGAAACAGGTGCCATTTCCAGGTGGAGCTTTTAATGACTGGCACAAGATTCTCCAGAAATTTGCTTGCATTACCCAAGTGAAGAGTAATATACATCAAACTAGAATGATGTGAACTTTCCTTTTGAGCCAGAATGGACAGAGTGAGTGTGAAATGAGAATTTTTTACTTAAAGCCACTGAGACTACTTTTTAAAAAAAATCTCAATGTTTATCTATCCTGTTCTGAATAAATAAGACATATAATACATATGAGAAGTTTCTCTGGTGTTTATTACATATAATAAACCACTCCATGACTTAGTGGCATGAAACAACAACAAAAAAATCTGTTATGTTCATGTACTCTGTGAAGCTGAAAACTCAGAAAGACCACAGCAGCGCTGACTCTTGTCTCTTTACAGTGGTGAGGCCACGGCTGGGATGACTGGAACCATTTGGTGGTTTCCTCACACATACGTTTCACTCTTGGCCTGGGCTGGCTGAAGGACAGGGCGGGCTGCACCTGCCACGCTGGAACCTCCTATTATCCTTCCACATGTCTTGGGCTTTTCAGAGCACAGTAGCCAGAATTTGGGGGAAGCCTTGTGAGAACATTCCAGAAGGTCCATTGGAATCTTGTGGCCTTAGTACCCAGGGTGTCAGCTATGACAAAGTAATGAGGCCGGTCAAAATTGCAGAGGAGCAGAGAAGTGTCAGGGCAGAGGCAGTCAGAACTAGAGTTCATTTCACCATCATGCAGTCTTCAAAGAAATGTATAGCTGTTTTAAAAAAAAAAATCATGGAAATAAAGAAAAGCTGAGGGATGAAGAGAGAAGGAAAAATGTGAAGTAAAAAGAAATAAGATTCATTATGCACATGTAACAACTCCATACAATGAATATAATCATGTGCCAATAAAAATTTTAGATACCTTTCAATTTGTCTTCAGATATTTTGATCTACACCCTACCCTTTAGTCTATGTGGAACAAAGAATAAGTGTCAAATGTTTACCAATTCCAAGGTACTTTCTCACGTGCCACAAATATACAAAGGCAAGTCCAATGTCTTTGTAAGGCATCAAAGAAGACAAAGTCATATGCAGAAAACAAAACAAAAAAATATGCAGAAAAGCACCAGGGCCCAGTGGCACTTTAGCTGAGGTGCTCAGGAGGTAGAAGGTAAATGAGACTTAGAGAATGAGAACTGTTTAGAATGCTAGAAAAAGGACAACAAACTTCTGCAGCCTGACCAGAGGCATGCTATCCAATGTGTTCAGCACAAATTCCGGAAGAGGAAAGTAGAGGAGAAAGAGAGCGAGGTCTCGCTCAATTTACATAAATAATTTGCATTTTGAGAATAATATGGCAGGATGTGTTATTTTCTGTATGCACATTATTGTACCCTTGGGTGCTTAGTCCTGGTCACTAACCCTCCATGGCCTTCTATATTTCTTCACCATTGTATCTTAGTTAAAGTTTTCCCTTTCACTGAATGCTATGTTGTTAGGTCACATGCTACTTTTTTTTTTTCCTCAGCACAGTCTTTATTCATTATATGCTGTCATAAATGGAGTACACTAGAAATGAATAATAATGTAGGTGCTCTTGAAAATTTCCCCCCAAAAAGTGCTTCTAAGGAAAAGAGAATTGTTAATGGAGCCAGTAAGGAATTGATAGATAAATTGATAAAATAACTTTTATAATAAACTAAGGCAATATTGGAAATAATACAGAAAATTCCTTTTGGTCTGATTTTCCAAGTGCCCCTCTCAATTTAGTTTTTAATACCCCTTTCTGAAATCATTCCTCTTGCTTCTGTTCATCGATCTTCCCTCAAATCACTCAAAATCCATTATGTACATATTTGTTTCCTTTTACCCACTCTTAAATGTCTTCTGGTCACAGTAACAGTGATTAGCAGCCCTGCACTTACAGTAAAATATTATCTCACTAGGTTTATGCCCCATGACTTTCCTGACCAGTAGCAGACAGTAATTTTGAAATGATTAACTAGAAAGGACTTTGAACTCTTGTTGCCAGGAGTATTTTCTACAATATAATGAAAATATAATGGCATTGAGCATATGAACCTGATTTCACTTTATGCTGTGAACAGAATATGAACACTTGTAAGGTTACAACAGCAAGGGGAAGAATATTAACCCTATTTTCTTGCTACCCAAGTAAAGGGTAATGTTCATTAGCTTGAGTCCCTGAGTAACTAGAATGATGTGAACCTTCCTTTTGACCCAGAAAAGACAGGCAAGGTGGAGGAAAAAATGAGACATTTTTATTTAAAACTACTGAGACTATATTCTTTCTTTCTTTTTAAAATCTGTGTTTACCTATCTTGTTCTGAATAAATAAGATGTATTATACATGTGAGAAGTTTCTTTGGGTGCTTGTTAGATGTAACAAACTACTCCATGATTATTGGCAAAAAATCTACTATGTTCATATATTCTGTGGAACTGAGAATTCAGAAAGGCCACAGTGAGGCTGACTCTTTGTTTCACAGTGATTACAGCATGTTTTTGTGACTGGAATCATTTGGTAATTTCCTCACACATGTGACTCACTCAGGGTGGGAGGGCTGAAGACAGAGAGCTGAAGGGTTAAAGCACAAGACATTGATCATGGGTCCCACGTCATATCCATGATGCCTGAAGGATAGTACTTCTCGAGTGTAGAACCTTCTGTAGATGTCAACTGCTGAAATACCTAAAACATCACAGATGCTACATAAATATTTATTACATTAAAGAAAGCCACTGCTTGAGTTCCGTATTATGACAAGAACAAAAATATGACCATAACTGATGAATAAGAGCCTCAGAAGGAGAAAATAAATAACATTAGATTCAAGTCAGATAGTGAACATATAGAAGTACTGATAGGAATTCTGTCTACACAACATTCTCTCTATACAGCATCTACAAAGTTGTCCAGTAAACTTGGTATATTCACTGTTATAAAGTGTGGGTTCAGCTAATTAACATAAACACTTTACCACCTTACAGCATTTTCACTGACTTTTATAGATACTAGTAAATACAGATTTCTGGGCTAGGGATTTAGCTCAGTGGTTCTGGAGCCTGTCTTGCAAGTACAAGTGCCTGGATTGGATCCCAAGTAACCAGATACAATACTGGGCATGGAGACACAGGCCCCCTAGCAATCAGTAGCACATACCACAGTGTCAGCCATGGTGGCTCACATGTATAATCTCAGCACTTGGGAGGCAGAGGCAGGAGGATTGCTGTAAGTTCAAGACTGAGCTCAGGGCCAGCTTGGACTACAAAAGCGAAACTATATCTCAAAATAAAAAGTATAGATTTCTTTTTAAGAACCTATATCTTCTGGTGCTTTGGCAACAACCAATGGGAAGGTAAGCAACAGAATTAAGTCTTTATGAAATGTGCTGCATGTTTATGAAATGCACTCCTATTAAGATGAAGTATAACTTGAGACCCAGAGCACAAGTCACTAGATTGATGAGAGCCACATGGGTAGTAAGATTAAATGTTATCTAGCTATCAAGTTTTAGAAGTACCTGGCTCTAAAATTGAAGCTGTTGCTATTATTAATGGCTACTCAATCATAGGAAATGCCTCCCACTTTACCCTCAAACCTATCAGAATATAGCATCACTCACATAATTATCTTGGTGGTAGCAACAGAATACATGTATTACTGATTAGTTTTGCTCTGGACAATGAAACCCTTTAAAATTTAGTTGAAATTGTAAATCCTACACTTTCTTTTTTTTTATTCTTCACTTATATTCTTCATGGTAAGAG
>PVIR01015521.1:24510-38208 GCA_004026965.1 Petromus typicus
TGGGTGTGGAGACCCACACCCAGCAGCAACCAGTACCACATACCACAGTGCCGGGCGTGGTGGCTCACGCCTGTAATCCCAGCACTCGGGAGGCAGAGGCAGGAAGATTGTGATGTGAGTTTGAGGCTGAGCTCAGGGCCAGCCTGAACCACAAAGCGAGACCCTGTCTCCAAAAACCTAAAAAAAAAAAAAAAAAAGAAAGTGATAAATGTTAGACAGTGCATCTGAAAGGTCAGTTTGGTTCAAAGGAGAGGATCTTGGTTTCTGATTATGTAATTATGTCAAATATGTCTGCAAAACTGAATAAACCACTCTTGACCCATCCTCATCATTATGACTGGTAAAATGCACAACTTTCAGTGACTCTTGGGACTTCAGAGGAAAACATTCCTTAGAACACAGACATTAATGGAAAGGTATTTTCAACACTTAGCACTTTAAAAATTGACATTAGTTTAAATCTTTTTAATAAGTTCAAATAAAACATGATTATATATCAAAATGCTCAAAGACATGATTTTTTCTTTAACAGTCTTCCAACATGAATGTCATAGAATAAACCTGAAGTACATAAAATAAATTGATTTATAGTATATAGTCTTTCACTCTCATTTAAATTAAAAAAACATTTAACTTTATGCAAGTATCTAAAACTATTTAGCATACCATATTCAATCTACAAATATGATTGAATATAGTATACTAAATAGTTCTAAAAGGATTTTCTGTCTTTTAGTTTAAGTTCTAAAAAAGATTTTTTGTTTAGTATTCTAAAAACAACAAAAAGGTTTGGACTATTTTCAAGAGCCATTTGCCCATTAGCAATGAAACCAACATGGATAATTCAAAACATTTGTGAAAAAAAAAAGTCAACCCCAAAACAAACGGTCATCGGGAATTACAATGCTGATTTTCACATAGGTGATACAAAACACAGTTCAATGATTGGAACATAAAACATTTCACCCATAATGCAGTTGCTGAATTTAGAAATAGTGTCATTTAACACAGTTGTTGTGTGTGTGTGTGTGTGTGTGTGTGTGCACATGTATTCTTTAAAAGAAAGCAGTAAGACATGATGATGAAAGTTAACAGAGTATTTAAGAGTAAATGTGGTACAAACATGTTTACATCATTAAATACATTTGGTTAAAAACTTTTTTAGGGAGGCTGGGGATTTAACTCAGTGGTTCTGGCACCTGCCTTGCAAGTGCAAGGTCCCTAGTTCCATCCACAGTAACCACATACTGCAATGCTGCGCGTGGTGAATCACACCCACCAGCAATCAGTACCATATAACACAGTGCTGAGTGTAGTGGCTCACGCCTGTAATCCCAGCACTTGGGAGGCAGAGACAGGAGGATTGCTGTGAGTTTGAGGCTCGCCTGGGCTACATAGTGAGCTCAGGACTACCCTGAACTACAAAAAACCTCACTTTTTTAGGTTTCCTTACTAAAATATATTTTAAAAATCATGTAAATGAACACACAAGCATACTATATATAACTATACCAAAAAGTATTGATAAATAGTATTACACTGAACTTTTTTTAATGAAGAATATAATTTAGTTGAAGAGACTTGGTTAATTTGGAACAGACGGATTTCTGGTCCTCAGTTCTACAGAATAAGGGGAAGAAAAAGAAACTGGGCCAGAGCATCAGAAATTAATCTGGCTTTTTTGTTTTTCCAGGGATTTCAACAGAAGGAATGGCCAGCATTCAACACATAGTGTCCAAGGGTGATGAACTCCAGCAGTCTGGGAGGCCAAGGCAGAAAAGATTTGCAAGAAGTAGCCACATGCAATGTGGGTACATGGCCACATTATAGTTCCAGATGGTCTCTCCCTAAGCCAGGATTAAAAGAGCAAGATATAGTCTCTGAGAACTGAGCCAGGGCCCCCAGATTCCATCCTCAGCAGGGGATAGTGCTACTGAAGTTTGAAAAAACACAATTGTTAAAATGGTTCAGTTTTTGGAATCACTTGGATTTTGATTCTGATCCTGGAACCTTCACAGACTGTATTTATCATGCTTTGTGACCTTTTTAACCTCTCTATTCCTCAGTTTATTCACTCATGAAGTAGTTGAACTAAACACACCACAGGAATGATTTTACAAAGTACTGTCCAATCTAAGATAAAGAATGTAAGAACTGAGTATGTTTCATGGTTAAAAGTGTAGGCCCTCACATTGTATCCCTTGAGTTTGGATGTTAGTTTGTGACTCTTGGCAATTTATTTAACTTCTTTTATCTCCATTTTGTCATTTCCATGAAAGGGAATTATTAAGTGCCACTATCCTTAAAGTTTTTGTTGTTGTTGTTGTTGTTGTTGTTATTATTGTTGTTAGAACAATGCCTATTATGTAATACTAATTCATAATGAGAATTATTATCCCAGGACTCAGGAGGATGAGGCAGGAAGATTGCCATGAGGTCAAGACCTGCCTGAGCTATATAATGAGTTCGAGGGCAGCTTAAGCTACATAGCAAGACCCTCTCTTAAAAAAAAAAAAAAAAACTATGAGAGAATAATCATTATCTATAATATTATACGAACATGTAAAAGGTTTTATTTTTTCTTAATAAGGCTAAACAGAGTGGTGATTAAGACAAAGCTATGTAAGCAGTGTCCTCCCCAATGTGGTGCACAGATAATTTGCTGTCACCCAGCATGACTCATCCCTGGGAAGTCCCTGCTCAGTGGAAAGCCCTTGAGCCAAGCCTGGGAAGGATGGGGAAATGAGCAAACACAATGTGGTCAGCATTATGTTTCAGAAGAAAACTAGATATGTGTTTACTAAAGATTTTGTTATGTGTTTCTCAGAATTAACATCCCTGGCTTGTCTCACTCTGCAAAGAGACTACAGATGTGCCGGAGTAAGTCTGCTCATGAGGACCACCGCATTAATTGCAATTTTTTGTATATTTATTAAAGAACATTACTAGACACTTAGCTTCTCAGTATCTTTGTCTCCTTACAATAAAATGGAGAAACTATATGACAAGTTCTGTGGGAATTTTTCAATTTATAACTTATATGATTCTATGATCACATATCATATTTGGCTTTCCCTAGAATGCAACTTTCAGAGACCAGGATATATGATTTTTGTAGTCACTTTTTAAAAACGTCTTTATGGAACTTCATGTAACTAAAGCCTCTTGGATTAGATCCAATGTGGTTAAACTAAATTTTGGGCTATCATCCCTAGTAACTCTATTCAGTAGAGGTTTTAGTTTATAAAATGTGTGAATAAAATAAAATAATTTTTAATGAACTAAAGCCTGAGGGAGATCTATTTTTCAATGTGTTCTGCCTTCCATTTTCTAGTAAAGGACAGAATTACCTTGCAAGGTTGTCGCCCACAAATATGTGGCATGATTTATTTTGCAAGCCTTTCCACTTCCCAGTATTTAAGTCTTACAGCAGTTCTGACTCCTCCATTAGGTGAATTCTAGAGTCTTTTTGGATTTGTGGTGTACCTCAATAATCACTGCTACTTTTGTGAAAACATTTTGCTTCTTTCTCCAGTGATGTACTATGTCATGGTAACAATATATCCTGGTGATGGTGTGTGAGTAGCTCTGAGGCCAGCATACTCCCTGCATTATCTCACTTAATCTTCATAGGAATCCTTTGAGGTGGAGGCTGTCTGCCCTATAAGTGGGGAAGTTCAGACCTTGACTACTGATTTAATCTCATGCTCTTAATCATACAAGTTTCTAGATGGGCATGAGGGAAGAGGTAACAATGAGAATGGGAAAAGGCTCCGAAGATGGATGTATCACCTTTACTAAATGGGAAAACCTCCTGAATTCCAAGTGTACTGTATTGCAGCATTGCAGCTGTTTTGGACAGCTTCATAATTTTATCTTGTTGTAAGTAGTTTGCTTTTGAGAAGTTGGCCCAATGTGCTCTACTCAGATGCACAACCCTATGAAACACTGCTACTCATCAAAACTAACAATGCATCCATGCTTTTAGAAAATTGGTAATTATTTCTATTTGGCAATGGCTAACAAAGCTTCCCTGGAGTATCTTTGATTTTCACAATATTGAAAGATAAATTCTTTTGTGTTTCTTCTGTCTTCAAAGAGCTATCATTACTAACTAAATCCTTAGTATCACAAATGACATAAGGAGTGAGAGACTTTTATTGATGTTGTTCATTAAAATATTCATAGCTAGGAATTTAAGATACATTTCCTGTTGAGAGGAATCAAGTTATTACTGCATGTGTATGTCTTTTAAAAAGTACTTTCCAAAGTTATAAAGTTAGCTCTTGTAGTAGAACACATACTTTTATTTTAGTGTAAGATGCAAAATAACACCATAATGATAGAAGCCATTTTACTTCTAAGATGCTTTATTAATGAAATTCATTTAAAGAGATAGTACAATATAAGATACTGGGTTTAGTACCTTTGCAAAAGGGTCCAGCATACACACTGAGGGTCTGTGCTCAAAGTGCCAAACTTGTATCCCTCAACTATTTCCCACACCCACCCTAAAAGTGACATGAATTTATTATAAAACAAAATTTTGTGTGTTCAGATATGGAATTTTTGAAAGGATTTGGATCTCAAGGTGTTTTGGTTACTTTTATGTTACTTGGACATAATACCTGACCCTCACAGTTTACAAGAGGAAAGAGTTTTTTTGACTGACAGTTTGTAGAGGTTTCAGTCCATAGTCAGCTGGCTCCAAGACAAGATAGCCCATTAGAGGGGCTGTGGCAGACAGAAAACAGAAGGATCAAGGGAGGAGAGGAGATAGACCTAGACCACATCCCCAGTGACCTGCCTCCTCCAACCAAGCTTTATCTCCTGACCCTACATTTAGCTATCAATTCATCAGGGGCTTGATCCACGCTACATATCATGTCCCATGATCCAGTCACACCCCCCCACCAAAGTCTTTTTGTTTTTGTTTTTGTTTTCTTTTTAAGACAGGGTCTCACTTTGTGGTTCAGGCTGGCCCTGAGCTAAGCCTCAAACTCACATCACAGCAATCCTCCTGCCTCTGCCTCCCAAGTGCTGGGATTACAAGCGTGAGCCACCACACCCGGCACTGTGGTATGTGGTACTACTGATTGCTGCTGGGTGTGAGTCTCCACACCCAGTATTGTTTATGTGGTTACCAGGATCGAACCCAGGTCCTTGGGCTTGCAAGATAGGTGCCAGAATAATGAGCTAAATCCCCAGCCCCACAAAGTCTTACCTATTAGTGCATGAGGCTTTGGGGAACATGTAGGTATAAGCCATAACACAGAGGTTGATTTTTTTTTCTTTCTTTCTTTCTTTTTCTTTTTTTTCTTTTTTTTTTTTTTGAGACAGGGTCTCGCTTTGTAGTTCAGACTGGTCTTGAACTCACTATGTATCCGAGGCCACCCTTGAACTCACAGCAATCCTCCTGCCTCTGCCTCCAGAGTGCTGGGATGAGAGGCATGAGCTACCGTGCCCAGCACTGTGGTATGTGGTACCAGGATTGAACTTGGGACCTTGTGCTTTCAGGGCAGATGCCAGAACCACTGAGTAAAATCCCTGGCTCACAAAGATTAATTCTTTGATAAGATCAGAATTTGATAGTATTATGGGGAAATAATTGAAATTTAGGAAATCAGGCCAATTTGAACCAAATGACTACTGAGGGCATGACCTTGGAGGCTGTATCTCTTTCCACATTCCTTCCTTTTCCTGAATTTCTGCTTTCTGGATACCTTGTGGTGAGTAGTTCTTTTCTGCCCTGCTCTTCTGCCCCGAGGAGTATTTCTGACTCTCTGAAAGCCTGAAAGAAAGGGAGCCAAGTAACCATGGACTCAAAGCTCTGACACTGCAGGTCTAACTAAACCTTTCTTCCTTTTTTTGTCTTTTTATCCTAGCAATGGAAATCTAACAAAATAACCTTTCAGGTAATTTTTTCCACAAGGTTTAGGCTTTCCTCTCCATCCTTTTGTGTGAAAAGACTTCTGCTGGATCATAGGCTCCTTCTCTCCCTAGAGGTATGATGCTTATCTACCTGTGAGGAAACATAATTTATGGGTTAAAGAAATAAAAGCAGGATTGGGAATGTGGAGCACTTGCCCAGCATGTACAATGTCCTACATTCCTCCCTAGCAACATGGAAAATAAAAGCAAACTAATTTAATAATGTTTCAATATTTCTTTACATTCCAAGAGTATTTTTCAAATCTAATCTTTCAACCGCCACTTAAAAACTGTAATTGCCTTCATTCCCTAGACTTTTGTGTGCCTCTGATCCCTCATGTGAAAACTGCCGACAGGAGTGACAACTGTGCTGTGGAAGAAATTAATTAGTTAATAGATGAAAAGTGCTTTGGACAAGCAAGTTCACTTTGGGGAATATACAGCACAGACATAAAAGTACCAGTAAGTGAGAATGCATGTTTAAGGATCCTCGGTGCAATATTTGGTGGCAAAAAATAAAACAAGAAACAATGTGAGTATCTATTCAACTGTATATAGTTAAACAAGTGTGGTACATACACATTGTGGGCCATTATACGGTTGTTTTAGACATCTCTTGGGCAACATCTCACAGCCTTTCAGTCAACATTGCACTTGGGCTGTTGCTGTGGCAACCATCTGCCTGTAGGTATAATTGACAGCCCTTTGCTTCAGCCATAACACATACTCCTTTCTTTGTGTCCAAGCTCCCTCAATCAACATTTGGGACATTTACAGGTAAGAATTCAGCTATTTCAATATGAATGCAAACAAAATTGCAAAGGGTGCATTCTGATACAAGATAAAGGGAGCCAGTCTATCAGTGCCTTCACATATGTCCCTTGGACAAAAAATTCTGGCATATATTCTGGTCTGTCCTCAAATTCTCAGCTTTCCTGAGTTCTGAACAGCTGAATTTTTACCTACATTTTCCTATCTCTCCCAATCTTGATCCTTCAGCTTACATTGCAGAATAAACTTCCCATAGGTAAATTCCCATTTGGGGATTTGAGGGGGACCCAGGATGAAACAATAGCTACCTTAAAATGAAAATTATGACCATCTGTTGATTTATAGATCTGTCCATAGTAGATTGATAAAATGAGAGGAAAAAAAGTTGCAGGCTAATAGTTGTCATGACATTTATAAAATCATCGTGTGTGTGTGTGTGTGTGTGTGTGTGTGTGTGTGTGTGTGTGTGTGTGTGTCTTACCTTAGAGAAACATTACAAAATGCATATTAAATTGTTGGCATGGGGCTCTTCAGGAAGATAGAAGAAATTATTACCTTTTCCTTAATTTTAATTGTGTCATTAGCAATAGTAAATACATTAATTCCATAGTTTAAATACTATGAAAATAAAAATAATGTTTAATATTAACATCAAGTCAAAATCCCAGGGAAAAAGAAATTCTAATTGGGAAATAAAGAAAAAAATATCTGTACTGTTGGTTTTGAGCTAAAGTATAAATTGTACCATATGCTTTTGTATTAACCTTGGAGAAGAAAATAATTTCTTGCCTAAATCTGCTATAGAATAACAAACACCAAAAACTATGTTCAATAAATTAGCATGTTGACTGTGACAAACATACAGTCTAAAGATCCCTCTGAGAAGAATAACCTCTCAATAAGGACCCAGAGTGGTGTGTAGATAAAAAGAAGTCCACTTCTGCAATTTTCCAAAGTAGGAGGTTGTTGAGGCTGTTACAGAAACAGAACAACAATTCTCAAAAAAGAGCCTGATGGGACAAAGAAAGCTCTTACATTTTGAAAATAGCAGATGAGACTTCTATAGTGTAAAACCCTCCTAGATTTGCATAAAGAAACAACTAGTAATATTCCATATAGGATTTTATGAAGTTGAAATCTAATTTGAATAAATTTCCATTATCCTCATTTGTTTTCCTTCCCTGGTGGGTTCATTAAGAATTACTTTAAAGGAAAAAGCACTGGCTATATGGATGTGTTTTCAGGAGGATATCTTAACATCCTTCTTAATATCTTGCTCTAGTAGTTGAATATTATCCAAGCACAGTACTTATATTTATATGGAAACAAGAACAAAGAAGCCACAGAATGAAGGTCACTTATGAGAGAGAGAGAGATGGACAACCTAAGATCTTCCAATCAATTCATCTTTTTACTTTTCTCAGGATTAATCACAGTCTTTAGGAAAAATGTCTCATAAATAACATGAGATTCTTCATTCAATAAACCAAACTCCCAGTGAATATAAACAATGTATGAACAATGAAATCGAGTATGATATGTTGTATGTTAAGCTGTATTGATTTTCTACTGGTACCATAACAAGTTGCTGCAAGTGCAACCCTTACACTTAATTCCTATCCCTAACACTAGCCTTAAACCCCAATTTAAGGGCAACAAAAAACTTATGTTACATTTCTGAGGTTCAAATGAGCTCAGCTCTGTCTTTTGCTTAGGGACTTACAAGACTAAATTTAAGGTTTTGGCTAGTCTGCATTCCTAACCAGATACCATGGAGGAGGCTCCAGAACTTTCAGACTGTTGAGTTAATTCATTCTCTTCTGACTATAGGATTAAGGTCTGCTTTTGGCTAGTTGTCATCCAAGGGCCCAGACTTCCCTTCTGGGAATGTATGCATTCTCTCTCATATTTTCCACTGCACCCTAATCGTGGTTTGAGTCTTGTTCATACCTACAATCTCTGACTATTTCTTTCCCCATACACCCTGACTATAGCCAGAAAAAGTCTATTTTAAAGAATTTGTGTGATTAGCTTAACTTAGATTATCTCTTTATTTTAAAGTCCTGTGACCATAATTACCCCTGCAATGTCTCTTTTTCTACTTAATGTTACATATTCTCAGGTTCCAAAGGTTAGAACATAGATACCTTTGGGTTTTCATTGCATATCATATTTTCAAAAAGATAGCATGAACAGAATGTTAATGGAAGGAAGTGATAGTAGAGTCTGGAGAAAAGGCAGTGTAGAAAAAAGCTTTATTGATGTAAATGAGTCCTAGAATTGTATGTTATATATTGTGAAATAGAAAATACTCAAAGCAAAATAGGGTGAAGGGGGAAAAATAATGAGATTATAACAAAAAAGAAAGGAAACAAAGTTTATGTATATAGGGGGTGGGGGTGGTAGGGTGGGTAGGGCTATGGGAAAATATGAGAATTAAGTTGTGTCATATACTGGTACAAATTCTCATTGTTGAATGCAATCATGATGTGTATGTATAATGTACCAATAAAGATTTCAATTTTAAAAAAAAGAAAAAATCTTTATTGACTCAAGCCTATAATCTCAGCAGTGTGGTTGGCTAAAACAGGAGAACCACAATTTTGTGCTCATCCTGGGCAATTTAGAAACATAATGAGACCCTATCTCAAAATTTAGAAAAGAAAATTTTAAAAAAGCATTGGGAATATTACTCACTTGGAAGGCACTGGGTTCAATTCCCAGTACAAGCACTAAGACATGTATTTCTACTGTAAATTCCCTTTAATAAGTAATCATTACCTGTTTTACACTTTGGTACACTTTGTACATAGTTTGATAGTTGCATATATTACATCATATTGTAAACAGCTGGTAACACATCTATAACTTCTTATAAATACACTTTTGGTGCTTCAAAAGGCCATGCCTTTTATCTTTGCATTCATTATACTTAATAGACTGAATTTAGTAGATGTGAAAAAAAAAATAAAAAGAGGTTGTTGAAATGACTTTGAGTTTATACTGCAGGCTACAGGGAATCATCAAAGTCATTTTTAAGTTAATTCTGGCAGCTGTGGCAAGAGGGCTTCAAGAGAAATGAGAGACAGGTGGCATATCTTTTAGGATATAGGTTTATGTTCCAATATGAGATGGTAAAGGTCTAGTAGTGATTGTAGTGATGAAAATGAATGAATGAATCCAAGACATTTTTAGAGGCAGGATTTCTATGATTTGTTAAGCAACTGGATCATGGAAGTTGGGAAGAAGAAGAGTAAGGGAGGTAAAGGAAAATAGAGTGGCTTTTAGTTTGCCAGAGTGGAAGAAATAAAGATGAGAAACAGAGAAAGTATTTCGTTTAAGGGGCAAAAAAACCAACTCTGGTTTGACTATGTTGAGATATAAGTGCCAAGGGACACTCTGGCAGATATATTGAGCAGGCTATTGGAGACGGATCATGTGTGTGTACTACATGTCTAAAACTTCCTTCAAATATGTATATTTATGTAAACAGACCATAAACAAACTCATGACATTTTTTTAATCTTTTATTTTCTGAATTGAAATATGTCTCTCTGTTCAATTGTGTTTAGCAGGTCTTGTTACTTCAGTGAAATACCTAAGACAAGCTACTTAGGAATGAGAAAGTTTACTTAGCTTGCAAGTTTTGGAGGCTCAGGGGCCTATTGCTGTACTTGGCTCAGCTCCGTCATGAGGGATGACAATGGAAGAAGTTATTGCCAATCCAGGAAACCCAAGAGAGCCCTCATGGGACAAGATTAGGTTTTCATAACAATCCTGCTGGAGAACTAGCCAAAGTTACAACAAATATACTATCATGCCACACAGGGGCACACTTCCCAGTGACCTCAGACACCTCAGTAAGCCTCATGACTTTGAGGTTCCATAACACTTCTTACCCCTACTCTGGGAATCAAGTTTCCGATGTATGGAGCTGCATTCAAACATAGCGATGTAACCATAGTGCCTTCAGCACTGCAAGGTAAAAAGCAGGAGTAGAATAATTCAGTTCACAGAATATTAGTACCACCTTTTTCCTCCTTCATTATGATAACATTACTTAGAAAGAAAACACACACACACACACATACACACACACACACCCCTCTATCATCACAAAACAGTGGATTCACAGAGGTAAGGAATGGAAACTTGCTATAAATTCTATGGGAATTCACAGTGGAATTTAACTCCTAGCCTGACTCTCCACATTTTTATCTCTAGAGAACATAGGACAAATATAGAATAACTTTCTCTAAACTATTGAAGAGTCTGTTCTTCTTATCTAGGATACAACAATAATGTCTTATGACATTATACTCATCTAGATACTTGTAGATGAACAATTCAGTCACCTGCCCTTTGTGATTTTTAATGCAGCATAAAAGTGAAGTGATGTCTGTTTCACTCACTATGAAGGATTATGAAGCAGGTAACAGGCAGAAGAGTAATTTCCTTGTGAACATGACTGCATCATTGGGTGTGCTACCCATGTCTCCAAGGGTAGATTTAATTGTCCATGACAGCATGTTTGTGCTCACAAGGATGTCAGAATACCTAATGGCTTTCTCACCAGGAAGGCATCTTATTTCCCTATCCCTTCCTGGCTGCAGAGAAACCACAGACAATAAATCTCTCTTAAACGTTTGTGTGATTTCTTCTTAAAACGCAGGAAATATATCTCTTCTACAGATTGCAAACAATTCTAAGCTTTTTCCCTAGGAGATTTCTCCTTAAACTCTTTGTGCCAAAATGCAATTTATTTTGAGTGCTCCTGAGTTTCTTTAATGAGCTTTGTAAATGTTTGACTGTCATTTCTCACATCAGTGCTGCCTATTTTGAATAGCCATGAGCTTTAGGGGCCAGTTCTTCATTATACCTCATCAGACCCTTTCCTTCCATGGTTGGCAAGTGAACATTAGGCATTTAAGGAACTTGTTTGACTCCTAATGTCACAAAGTATGATAGTAAAAAGTATTTAAGCTCGTATAATGTAAAATGGATGTCAGAAATAATTTCATCCATGTCAGCACACACTGGTCTTCTCTCATTTCCATCTCCTCAAGCCGGAGGGATGCAAGTGCCTATGAGGGGCTGCTGTGGATATAATGGACAGAGGAGCCCCTCAAATACTTACAGATCTGCATAGATGGTGGGTGGGTACACTGTAAGATTGTGTTTCTTGGATCATGGGAGGGCAAGAGGCTCCAGATTTCATGACAGAAGGGAGGAGATGATAACTTCACAAGTCTTGGAGACCATCTTTATCAATTTGCCACCTGTAGGGTGGGGGCTTTGAGGTAGCCACACGTCACACAGTTAAGAAATGCTGGCTTTGGGCCGGGGAGTTAGCTCAGTGGTTCCGGCGCCTGTCTTGCAAGCGCAAGGGCCCGGGTTCGATTCCCCGGTAACCACGTAACAATACTGGGTGTGGAGACTCACACCCAGCAGCAACCAGTACCATATACCATAGTGTTGGGCGTGGTGGCTCACGCCTGTAATCCCAGCACTCGGGAGGCAGAGGCAGGAGGATTGTGATGTGAGTTTGAGGCTGAGCTCAGGGCCAGCCTGAACCACAAAGTGAGACCCTGTCTCAAAAAACCTAAAAAAAAAAAAAAAAAAAAAAAAAAAAAAAAAAAAAAAAAAAAAAAAAAAGAAATGCTTGCTTTAGTGAGGCTGGGAAAGCGAGGAGGTCAAACTGCACAGACTACGTTGGCTCTGAGCTTAGAGCAAGAGCAGCCAGAAGGAGGCCAGATAGTGGTGAGTCTAGTGGGGAAAAGCCTTGGCTATGTGTGAGGTGTGTCCTGTGGCCTGGCCCAACATAATAATTATGCATGGGGCCCATTGCGAGGAAGCAGGAAATGCAAAGTAAGTCTGAGGTAGAGCATAACTTCTGTGAAATCCTCCACGCAAATTGTAACATGGAAAAACAGAATTGTTTCCCAAAAGATAATGATGGGCCAGGCTAGAGCATACTGATTTAGATATTCTTTTGTAAAAGGCAATTATGAAGTTTGTTGTGTGGAACTGAAAGAAACATCTCCCTATTCAGTTCTAGGAGTCTTCAAGACGGTTTGGTTTCCACCTGGCTGCCCAAAGAGAATTGCTTGGCTGCTATAGCAACTGTGTACCTGGATAGATGGCAGTTGACAAAAACACTCTTTAAATGCTGATTTTTATGCTTAGAAGTGTAGGGTGGGTTGGTGAGCAGGCTAAGAGAATGTGATGGATGATAAAATTGCTGCAGCACAGTGCTATAACATGCTTTATCTCATACCTCATGTTGTGTTACATTCATAAACAAACACTGTTGCTTCTACCAGTGTCCCCTGGCCAGAGCCATCCCCACTTTTCACTGAATTCTTGCAGCAACCCTTCCAGCTCACCTCCTATTTTCTTCCTTTCACCTACTTTCTAAACAGCTATCACAGTGGCCTTTTAAAAATGTACCTTTGGATTACTTTATTCTGTTGAAGGAATCTCTGCTACAGTGTATTAGTCAATTCTTATTTTAATAATTCTGATATACAAATCACTCCAGGAGACTATTATTAGGCGAGAGGAAGGGAATAAGGGTGAAAGTGAGAGGTGAGAGGGTGGGGAATGGGAGAGTGAGGGATGAATTCAATAAAAATGAATGTTAAAACCCCATTCCTAAATGTGAAACTGGGGTATAGGTGGGACAAGCGAGGTTCTGGGGGAATGATTATATGCATGTACCATACTGCCAAATTGAAACTCTCCAGTCCATGAACTCATCATTGTCTCTATACAGTAATAAAAATGTAGGGACAACACTCTTTCAGTGGCTTATCATAGTAGGTATCCATTTTCTCCACGTACAGGCCAGCTGGATTATGGCTTTGCTGGAACTTTTAAGGTAGATTCTGTGTGAATCTTACTCTGAAGTTCTAGGTGAAGAAATGTGATTATTTTTTCTTTCTTTGTTCTTCCAATGCTAGGCATGGAATCTAGCACATGGTAAGCATTCTGCCA
>PVIR01015522.1:0-38018 GCA_004026965.1 Petromus typicus
ATGCACGGAGGTGTAAATGTTGCAGGGAGGGCAGGGGAATGGGAAAAAATAAGAATCAAGGTATAGCATGTACAGATACAAATTCTCAATGAGAAATATGATCATAACATATACATAAAATGTCCCAATAAACTCAATTTATTAAAAAATAAATTCAGTGGCCCTTTTAAATCTTTTTGGAGACCAATTTGATAAAGCCCAGGAAAACTCAAACCTAACAAAGTTTTCAGTCTGCAATGCCACTTCTAGGAATTTACCATACAGAAAATGTAGCCTTGGTTGCACTAGCAGAACGTGACAAAACAGGTGAATGTTCATGGAGGGAACTGATCAAACACCTGTATACACTGGGCAGAACATCACGGCGTTTGGGGAAGCAGTTTCTAAAAAGAGAAACACCCCCAGGAGAAAGGGACGAAGACAAGTGGGGAGTCCACCCCTGCTTCACAGCAGTCTCTCACTTGTGTAAACATAAACACGTCCACAGCCTACAGCCCAGGGCTTTCCTCACATTCTGTCCTTGTCTAGGAACCTGAGAATGAATCACAGTTCTTCAGTCTTTGTTTCTGGCCTCTCAGAATTTATTTATTTATTTATTTACCATAAACAGAAACATTTTTAGCTGGAGGAAAAACTGAAGTAATACAAACACCCTGTGAACAAGATGACTGGGCCACCCAAGCCAAGGCACAGAGCCGGGCAGACCTCCCAGGCCTCCTGGGGGCAGGGCGTGCCCCAGGCCCCGGCTCTTCACAGGTGCCCATCCTGTCACAGAAACCTGTGAGGTGTGTGGGCGGGCTGGGCTCAGACAGAATGACCAACACGGCCCGGGTTACATAGCCACTGTGTGGGGAGCAGGTGGTTCAGTTTGTGGCCTCAGAAAAGTCTCTGCCAAGCTCTTTATTTATTTTTGTTTTGTTTTGTTTTTGAGACAGGGTCTCACTTCTGTAGTTCACACTGGCCCTGAGTTCAGCCTTGAACTCATAGCAGTCCTCCTGACTCTGCCTCCCAAGTTCTGGGATTATAAGCATGAGCCACCACTCCAGGTACTGTGGTCTGTTGTACTGATCGCTGGTGGGGCATGAGTCTCCACGCCCGACATTGTTGTATGTGGTTACTGGGGACTGAACCTGGGCCCTTGCACTTTCAAGGCAGGCACCAGAACTACTGAGCTAAATCCCCAGCCCTGTTTTTATTTATCATACCAGGGATTGAACCTAGGACCTTTGTACTGAGCTACATCCCTCAGCCCTTTCTTAATTTTTAATTTGAGATAAGGTCTCACCAAGTTGCTAAACTACCCAGGCTGGGCTGGAACTTGAGATCTTCCTGCTTCAGCCTCCCACTGTCCTGAGATTACAGACCTCTGCCATCACACTGAGCTGAGGGTTCCCTTTTAATAACCATTTATTGGGCCAGGAATGTTGCTCAGTGCCACTGCACCTGCCTGGCAAGTCCAAGTCCTGAGTTCAATTCCTGATACCACGAAAAAAAAAACAAAAACACCCATTTATTGAACAATGAACAAATTAGAAAAATTTCCAGCACCTTTATAGACTAGAGAAACTAAATTATTAAAGTAACCATTAAAAAAGTTACTATTGATACTACTGATTTGTCAGCATTCACTGATACACAAAAACAGGCTGTTCAAAAAAGCCAGCAGAGTTATTCTTAGCAAAGAGCTGGGCTCCTGTTTTAGCGCGGAGACTGAAGTCCCCCTTCATTCTCTGGGTAACTGAGAGAACTTGTACAGGTCATTTCACCCGGCTGAGCTTCAATTCTTTCTCTGTAAAATGGGGATGACAGAACTTCCCAAAGTTCCTATGGGGACATGTGGCACCACATAGGAACGCCACCCTGGGTGCTTCACATATGTTGGATACCTGCAAACATAAAAGGAAGAGATGCCAGGGATGGGATGGAATAGCCAGGTAGACCTGTCTTTTCAACCAGCTAAATTTAAAAGTGAGATGAAAAACTTCTATTCACACATATTCCAGTGGTCTGGGGGGAAAGCAGGGTTTTAATTATTGGGATCCAGGCTGCAGAGTATTGATTCAGGACATTTAATACCATCTCCAAATGCCAGGCTTCATTTGCATCCGGTCAAAGCCAGGCTGCTGGGCACCACTGTTGATTTTAGGCAGGGGACTCGAGCCCGGGCCCACCTTCTTCCTGGCCCTCGGCCAAGCATGAGCTGGCTCCACCTGGGACTCAGGAGACCTGGCCATGGAGAAGGCCGAGTCTTGGATGGATTTTCACATTTAATTAAAGTGCAGCTGGGGCTTGGGCTACTTGCTACCTTTCAGCAATATATCTGCTGTGGGTTGTGCAACCAGGGCATGCTGGGCCCCTGCTGGCTTCTGCCTCTCCGGGAAGGCCAGGCTGCTCCACAGGGGCCTGTTCCCCAGGTATCCTCAGGAGAGCTCAGGATTCCAGCGTGGGCCAGTGGCCCCAGGCAGTGGCTGGTCTATACAAACAGGGCTGGTGCCCCGAGGCTGCCACCGCCATATTTCCTCCAGGCGGGACTCAGGAAGTTCACCCTCCTGATCCACTTTGTCATCATCCTAATGGAAAATGTCAGCTGTATCTCAAAGCAAAGAAAGTAAAATCAAAACCCTGTGCCCGCTGTCCCTTCCCAATAGCCACACACGCCCTACAACACACCACTTGAAGCAATTCCCAGACATTTTATGGCATCCATTAACATTTCAGTATGCATTTCAAGAGAAGAGACTCTGTGACAGAACCGCCACATCGTTTCACACTCTATCACTTATCAGATCTCCTGTGCCTGTTTACATCTTCCCGGCTCCCTCACAAATGCTTTGTGGGAGTGCACTTGTTTGCAGCACGCCCCAAATGAGTTTGTAGACAAGCTTTGGATTCCAACCTCAGTGACTCTGACTTTGACTTCTCTCTTTTTCCCTCCATCTCACATTCAACCGTCTCCTGTAAACACGGCTTTGGACACAGAATCAAGCCAGCGCTGTGCTCTGGGCTTTCTCACCTAAAAATAAACCGTGCATGCTCAAAAACTTTCAGATTTTGGAACATTTTGGATTTCAGATTCTTAGATGAGGGATATTCAAGCTCTGAGGTCTATGCAAATATTTCAAAGCCTAATGCTCCAAAACTTAACAGACTGCTGGTCCCAAGCACTTTAGACAAAGAAGACTCAGCTGTAACCTTATAGAATTATTATGAGGACTAAAGGAAATCCAAAGCATATGTATTTTAAAAGAGCAAAGCAAAAGAAAGATGACAGGTAGTCAGGCACGATGGTGCGTTGTATAAGCCTAGCATTCAGGAGACTGAAACAGGAGGACTGCAATGAATTCAAGGCCAGGATGAAGCACATAGTCGGACCCTATTAAAAAAAAAAAGGTAATAGGAAACTGGGAGATTGACTTTGTAAAGATGGGAATGGGATTTGGGGATAAGGAGAGAGAAGAGAGGGAGAAGGGATGGTAAAAATATTAGGATGAGACAGAGGGGTACCAGTTTCCCACTATGACTGTACAGTGAACCCTTGAGTTACAACTGGCCTAACATATGAACAACTATATGACTGGAATTTTATTTTTAATTTACAACCAAAGCCTTGAGTTAGGGTCCAAATGCCAGCCACTTGTGCTCCCAGATGGTCTGAAACAGATTTAACCCTTACAGGGTTCTGGAAAGAACATCACAACGTCCTTTCCTGTGTGGGGCTAATTGAGAAATCCTGAGCCCGTGTTTCTCTAAGGACCCTGAATCTGCCTGTATACAGCAGAGAGATGGAAGGCTGTGTAGGAGCTGAGTCTTAAATTTACCAATTTCAGTTAAAGCCATCGCTAACAAACTGAGTTTGTAAGTCAAGGGTCCACTGTACTCTTTATGTATTACAAACATATACCAGGAAAACAATGGTTTAAAGAATAAAGAACAGGGCTGGGATTTAGCTCAGTGGTTCTATCATTTGCCCTGCAAATGCAAGGTCCTGAGTTCAATTCCTGGTATCAAAATAAGTACATAAATAAATACTAAAGAACAGTGCCTGACAGAGAGCAAACACTTGATTGATAGTAGTGCTGTTATTTTTTCTGAAAATGAGTGACCTTTTACAGTATCCAGGCGACCAGGAGGGCTATGAGAAAGGAAAAGACGGTATAAAATCTGTGGACTATGCCAGGCTCTGAGCCATACGCACAGTGCAGCGGTAAGCGTGCTGCAGAGGGCAGGCCACGGAGCCAGGCTGCCTGGCCCAAGTCCTCTGGCTTCCACTTCTAACAATGGCAACGTGATATCCAAATTCGCCAAAACCCATCTCATTTCCCTCTGGGCAGACAGTGAAATTATATCTCTCAGCTTCTCTTGCAAGTAGTCACACAGCTGAGTTCCAGCTGAGGCTCAGAGGCAGAAGCAGCAGACTGACCTGCACCATGTCTGGGCTCAGCCCGCAAGGACACCCCTGCAGAGCTTGATCTTTTTCTCACCTGCTGCTGAGAGTTGAGGATCCCAGGAACCGAGATGGCAGTGGAGCCAAAATACAGAAGAGCCCTGGATCCCGAATGACTATGTGGATCCCGAGTGACTATGTGGATCCCGAGTGACCATGTGGATCCTGAATGACCTAGTCAGGGTATGGCCACATACACACCTATAACCCTGCACTCTGGGAGGCTGAAGCAGAAGGGACATGAAGCAAGGGACATCAAGGGAACATCAAGCAAGGACAAGGGACATCAAACCCAGGCTGGGGCAGTTAGCAACATGGGGAGAACCTGTCTCAAAATATAATAATGGCAGTGATAATAATGATGATGGTGGTGATAATAATAATGAAGCCTGGGGGTATAGCTCAGTGTGAAGGTCCTGGGTTCAATCCTCAGTACCCTCCACCCCCCTCACACATGCCACTGAGGTCTGCTGTAAGTAAGAAGTAAACTTTTATAACATTAGGCTTCAGAGTATTTGGAGTTTATCTGTTACAGCAGCTGGTATTACCTGAACTAACGCAGTAGCCTTGACCTTTGGCACCTTACTTGGCTTCTCTGTACCTCAGCTTCCTTGGCTAGAGAGGGGATCATGCCCATTTCATGGGGTTGTGAGAAGATCAGATAAGTTAATATATGTAAGAAGCATGCACTAAAGTAAAATCAAGGTGGATTAGAGACCTAAACATTAAAACAGAAACACTAAACCTGCTGCAAAACAGATTAGACAGAACTCTTAGAGACATTGGCTTAGGGAAAGACTCTATGAACAAAATCTCTATAGCATAAGAACTAGTAGAAGTAGTCAACAAATGGGACCTAATCCTATTAAAAAGCTTCTGCAGAGTAAAAGAAACCCCTGGCAGAGGTAAAGACAACCAAAAATATAGGAATAAAATCTTTACTAGCCGTTTCTCAAACAAAGGGCTACTATCTAGAATATAGCAAGAGCTTAAAAATAAATCAGCCCCCTGTCCCGAAATTTAAAGATCCATTTCAAAAATAGGCATCTGAAATGAACAGATACTTTTCACAGGAAGAAATAAAAGCAGCCAAGAAGCATATGATGAAATATGGTCACTGGTCACACTGAGATTTCATCTCACTCAACAAAGAATGGCTGCTATTGCAAAATTAAACAGCAATAAATGCAAGTAAGGCTACGGAGAGGTAGGAATCTTTCTCCACTGTTGGTGGGAATGTAGACTGGTGTGGAGATTCCTCAAGAAACTAGGATTAGAGGTCCCATTTGACTCTGCTACTCCTCTGCTAGGAATATATATGAAAGAATTAAAAGAATCATATCATAGTGACATATGCGCACCTATGTTCATAGCAGCTCAGTTCGTGATAGCTAAATCTTGGAAACAAACTAAATGCCCACCAACTGGAGACTAGACAAAGATGTGGGGTTTTTTGTTTAAATAAAATGGAGTATTACTCTGCCATAAAGAATGCTAAGTCTGAGTCATTTATGTTCAAATGGACATATCTTGAGAACATATTCAAAAGTGAAATAAATAGGTCACAGATGTAAATACAGTATCTTTCTCTGATATAAAAATATGAAGATGTAAAATGAGTTCTAAAATGTATGACAGATATTATGAAACAGAAAATATTCAAAGGAAAAAGAGTAGGGGTAAGTAATAAGGGGAAAGAAAAAATATAATGTTAAAAAAAAGAAAGCTTATGTATACAGGGGGTAAGGGGTTGTAGGGTGGGTAGGGAAATGAGTAAAAATGAGAATTAACCCGTGTCATATATTGGCACAAATTCCCAATGTTGAGCATGACTGTGATATGTATATAAAATGTACCAACAAAGAATTCAATAAAAAACCTCAAAATATGTAAGGGGACCTAAGCCATCACAGCCATACTAGCATTCAATGCCTGCACCAAGTGCAGTCATGTTATTACCATCACTGTTGCTAGTACTATTACTTAAAAAGTAACAGTGTAGCCTATGGCTTAGATGTGCCCCCCAAAGGCCCACCTGTTAAACACCTGGACCCCAGAGCACTACTGGAACATGGTAGGGGCTCATGGGACACCCTAAAGGCAGGGGATTCCCCTCAGACAAGCTGTGAGACTGGGGTCCAGTCCCTCCCTTTTGCTTCCTGGCACTGAGGGGAGCAGTGATCCTACCCTTCCTTGGACCGAAACCTCCAAAAGTATGAGCCAGAACAAACCTCTCTTTAAAATTATCTCAAGTCTTTTATTATAGTCACAGAAAACTAACACATTAGATCATTAAAAAATTCCACACATCCCTTAAATGTACAAATTTTAAATTGCGGCTGTCTTTCCGATATGAGTTTTTTTTTTTTTACAATTTCAGGCTAAAGTCATCCTGCAGGTAGCAATTTCCAATTTAATAATAAAAGTTAGTGTCATAATGGGTTCATAACAATTTGCTTACCAGGAAATATTTCAGGACAATAGTCATTCAACAAGATGAAATGTATCTAATATAAACTGGGGACACGTCTCTAGTGCTCTCGACCAGTATGATACCATCAAAGGAGATTTGTTGAACACACACCTTTCTGGTAACAGCCAAGACTGTGAAGATGTGTACTGTACGAAGTTCTACAGAATTTAAACACTGGCACACCATTGGACAAATGATTAGCTAAAAGGCACATGAAAAGAGCTCAAGATTAGCAATTAGGAAACACAAAGAAGACAGAAAATGAGATAGACCTCACTCACAGTAGGATGGCTACCATCAAAAGGCAGGCAACACCAAGGGTGATGTGAAGATGTGAAGATCCCTGCCGGGCCCTTTGTACACTTTTGGAGAAAACATACAAGAGTGTAGATCATTTGAAAAGTTCCACAGTGCCTCAAAATGCCAAACACTGCATTACTGTATGACCTAGCAGTGACCTTCCTGGGTAAGAAATAGAACCACATGCCCACGTGTCTGTCAACTGTAAGCAGATAAGTCAAATGTGGCATATCCGTATCACGGAATCATTTCCAGCCACAGAAGATGAAGAAGTACTGATAAAAGCTACAACGAGGAACCTTGAAGTATGATGCTAAGTGAAAAGGGCCAAACACAGGACTCCAGGTTGCCTAAGTCTGTTCATATGAAATGTTCTAAAAAGGCAAATCCATGTGGTCAGAATGTGGGGGTGAGGGGTGGGGAGGCGCGCTTGGGTGTGGGGACTAGGGAAATGGACAAAGGGGTTTTTTTTGAGGGATGATGACAATGTTCCAAAACTGATCATGGTAATGGCTGCATAACCGAGGACAGATTGACCATAGAAATGGATGGACTGTATCTCATTAAACTGTTACATTAAAAAAAATTTTACCATTCATTACCATGAATGGGCACACCAGAAACCAGAGCACAACTCTGTTTCATCAGGAACTATGTGCCCATACTAACTATGTGCCCGCAATCCACATGCTCATGAGTCCAAAGGGAAGGCAGGGTCCTGGCTGGAAGGGCGCGTGGGGGCGTTCCCAGGGCACGCTGTAGGATACCACATCTGCTCTTCCATGAAAATTGAAAACTCCTGGACATCAACCGCACACAAACACATCTTCCAACCCCAGAGATACAAACAGCACTGTTTTGTTTTATTCAAAAAGAGCAGGCACTAGGCCAGGAATCACACTTCTCAGAACAGTGATACCAAACTGCCTAAGTAGCCAGGAGCCCAAATTACTTATATCGATGTCGAAGCAACTGAAAGGCTGACAGCCTTAAAAACTGAAGGACAATCACCATCCTGCAACTCATAGCCCCGCTCTCTGATTCCCCCTGCTCCAATACCAGTTGAAGCAGTTCTGCACTTTGATCTCCATGGCAGAATGTCTCAGGTTTACTGAAGTGTTAGGTCCCAACTGTGCTAACATCCACCCCTGACAGGGCCATTACAAGGTGTGAAAGTCTGGGTGTCCATCACCCCAGCCACAGTCAACAGAGACAGAAAGAGCAGATCAATCTCCCACAGTCGACCTGGGAGGCCTGCCTTTACCCCAATGACAGCCAGGGGGGTTCTGCAGGTGAATTCTTTGGGAATTCCGGCCTCTCTAGAGGAGCTATTGGAAGACTTGCAACCCTCAGCCAAAACACAGCTCTGAGTCCTGCTGAGGACCAGCCCTAGCCTAAATTGCTTCACAGTAGAATCACATGACCCTCCTTCTCTGTTTTGCAAACAGCAAAGAAACCCCAGGCTCCTGCTGCACAAGTTTCTCCCAGCTCATTATTAACGGCCTGGCATCTGCAGGTCTGCCCACCATGGCTGGGAGCCAGGGCAGCTCGGCCTTAGAGTAAACAGGTCAGAGCCCTCCTAATAGACTGCTAAGTTTTCTTTCCAAGCCCAGAGCACAGGGAGGAGAAATGAGCAGGCTGAGCACTAGGGTCCTTCCTGGACTCCCTCGATTTCACAGTGAAACGGTTGCTGTTGCTGCTACTTACCTGCTCAGTGAGGGTCCTGACCTGTCTACAAAATTCTGGCAGCTCCTGTCCCGGCCCCTTGAGCCCCACCCCACCCCCATTCTGGGCTCAGACAAAACTCTGGGAGTTGAGAGATGCCAAGAATTCTCCACCACCTTGGCGCTCCCTTCACCAACCTGGCATGCCCTATTCCCTAAACTTGGGAGTGCAACTAGACTTCTCCCAGACTTCCTTTTCCTTCTCTCTTCCCAGCAGCTCTCAGCAGGCCCCACAACCCAAGCCACACTAGCCAAGACAAAAACTACCCATGGAGTAATTGTTTTGAATTGAAAAGTCAATATTAACACCACAAATGGCAGGTTAATTATTACACCGAGGAATGTATGCTGGGAAGACACAACGTGCAGCTTGCTCCAGCGAGTCCTTGGAGTCCCAGGGAGCCCGGCAGTCCAGGTTGGCTTTGTGTCACTATAACTCACAACAGTGATCCCCAGGAGCTTAGCTACATTTCTGTGCAAAGCTTTATTTGAAGTTCCTCAGAGTCCGCTACTTTTCAGGGCATGGAGAGGGAAGCTGCTTCTGGATCATCAAAGTGACACAGAGTGAGCGCAGGGATGACTATGCTTCACAAAGGAAATTAACACAACACGTCCCTCCTAGGAGAGCATCTGCCTCCCAAGCGGCTCCCAAAGACAGGCCCTGAGGGGCTCCGTGTGGCAGTGAGCGCTCTCCTGCAGGAGGGTGTGGGGCACCCGACTACAGACTCCCTGCACAGGGCGGGAAAACAGCCCTGAAGCACCCAGCAGCCCAACCCTTGTTGTCCACAGGTAGCTGAAACTCAGTGGCTCCCCAGCCAGCTCCCCCTGACTTCAGCACCCAGTGTGAAGGGCTACTGGCCCACTGCCTCGTGGTTCCTCCACGTGGCTGCTGTCACCAAGACGCCAGGTAAGTCCCAGAGTTCAGAAGTTGGGAAGTGAGACAGAAGTGTGCAAGGACTTCTACAGCAAGGCTCCACTGGGTCTGAGGAGGGCATGGGGAGACCTCAGAGGATAAGACGTGGAGGCTGTGACTCCCCAGACAGCCATTCCCGAGGTAGCCACTCCCTGGACTACCAGAAGAGAGCAGACACTGCAGTGACAGCCAGACACATATGGATGGACAGTGGCCACAGGAAGGGGTTCTGAAATCAACTGGCTGTGCGACAGCCTTCCTCTGAGCATGTTCCTAGCCAGGGTGGACCCCTGCTGTCCTGCATCCACTGTCCTCTCATGCATTTTAGGAGACCTGGTTTTGTCAGTCAGACACAAACAGAAATGTGGGTTTCGCATTCATACAGCTCACTGGAGACATGACCATCCAGGTCCTGCAGCAATCATCTCCCCTTGACTGTCCATTCCAACTTTCGTGTCCATAAGCCAACTATCACTTACTGAGCCTTTCAGAGCATTTCTGGGGTTCCATCCAAACAAAAAAATTCTGAAGTTTGTAAAAGCTTTAGACAGCATTATTTCATAGGGGGAAAAGCACCAAAAGGAATGGTTAAATAAACAGTTAAAGCATGGAGATTTAGTTCAAAGGCATCATGCTTGCCTTGTAAGCACAAAGTCCTGAGTTTGGTCCACGGTACCACAAAAACTAATATTAAATAAAATAAACAGTTTATAGATTATGTGTGTATAAAAACTTTATTTAGTAAGATTTGTAACACGAAAAAAATGACACTATAGTCAATGAAAAACAATTTTATCCTATAAAATACATATTACCAAGTTTAAAAAGTTACAATAGGCCGGGGAGTTAGCTCAGTGGTTCCGGCGCCTGTCTTGCAAGTGCAAGGGCCCGGGTTCGATTCCCCGGTAACCACATAACAATAATGGGTGTGGAGACTCACGCCTAGCAGCAACCAGCACCACATACCACAGTGCCGGGCGTGGTGGCTCATGCCTGTAATCCCAGCACTCGGGAGGCAGAGGCAGGAGGATTGCTGTGATGTGAATTTGAGGCTGAGCTCAGGGCCAGCCTGAACCACAAAGTGATACCCTGCCTCAAAAAAAAAAAAAAAAAAAAAAAAACCAAGTTACAATAAAGAAAAGGAACAGAAATGCATCAAGATGTTAATAGTGATCACGTGTGGCAGTCGAATTTGGGGTAGGCCTAACTATGCCCTTTCATTTTTCCATAACTCCTACAAACACTTAATTTTATAATGAGGAAAGAAAAACTTTTACTAGGAAAATCAGATGCTAAGTGATTTGGTTTACTCTTCTCCCCAGGAAAACATGAGATGATTACAAATAGTTCTGTCAGCGGAAGCTGATAAAGCCCACTGCCTCCTCCATCATTACATGTGTAACATTTCTGTCCAGTAAGGAGTAAAGACAACGACCCTTGGTCACCCACCACATTGCTTCGCCAACACAGAGGCGAGCTGTGCGTTCCAAGCAAACAGAATGAGCACTCAGCAAATGGAAACGACCGGAACTAAATGCAAAGCGTCCCGGGCACATCACACACCAAGGCCTGAACCAAAAACGAAGCAGCTAATGTCTGCACGGTTTTATGTGCTCCCACTCTGCACTCTGTGAGCAAAAGAAGCTGAGAGGCGCCAGAGGAGCAGGTGGAGGGGAGAGAAGGAGATAGATTCAGGACAATTAAAAGAATTCTGTGCCTCCCTGATAGAGGTTTCATCTGCCGCGTCCCTTATCTCCCCTAAATCCCACCGGGGGTTATTCTACCTCAGTCCTTCTTCACCAAAGCACTCACACATGACGTTGTACGAAGCCATTGCCACAGAGTAGGCTATTCCGGCCTCCGTGCGCCATCTTGCTCCTGCCTGACTGGGCCTTGCTCTAGTCTCACTGCGCTGCTACAGTCAGTGCCCACAGGGGCCTTAATGCATCTGCCAAATAACGGGATTGGTGAATAACTTCTTCCCACAAAGAGTAAAGAGATTTCTGGAGTAATGGAGGTGACACTTTTCCAACAGAGGCATCTCACACTCACATGTGCAAACACAGAAGCCTGGATAGAATCCAGGACAAGAAGAGGCATCAGAGATTAGAAGAATTTGGAGCAACCTTGGGAGTCCCTCAACAGGAATGAGACATCGCTATGTCAAGGCCGAGCACCCGTGGAGGACTTAATGCTATGGTCCTGCTCCAGCCTGGACAGGGAAGAGAGAGGGATGAGCTGAGGCCCTCAGCCTGGTGAAGCTCCTAGTCTAGGCTGCTGGTCCTGAGAGGAAGTCTCCATCTGGAGTTCTCACTGACTTCCGGCTGCCCACCATATTGAAAGTGGAATAGAATGCTTGCCTCTCTTTTTAAAGTATTTTATTTTTGTTCTTTAAAGTATTGTATTATGCCAATGGTTGGAGGACTTTCCTCAAATGTTGCTCTTCTTTCCACAAAAGACAGAGTGGGGATTTGAGATGCCTACCAACATTTACATGAGGATTTCATCTTTCCTCCTGCACTAATGGCTAAAACACAATTACAAACTGTGCTTGTGAACCAAACAGATATTGCATGAGACAAGGAGACCAATTCCTAATATGGAGGTGTCCTTGGGCCAGGGCCCACTTATCCTGGTATCCATCTCCTCCTCCCGACAAAGAGGTGCCTTCATTGGCAGAGGAAAGAAAGAGGTCTTTGTGATGATGTAATTCCCAGACCACCCTACAAGGACAATAAAACTGGATTTGAGCGAAGCCTGGTGAAATGAGAGCTCAGAAAATCATAAAGAGCAAGGCTACAAAGCCCTCAAAAGTCATTTAACCCAATCTTCCCATGTTGGAAATGGGCAAACAGCAGCAGAGGGGGAGAGACCTGGCTGGGATTACACAACCAGTCAATGGTGGGTCCCTTCTACTGAGCTACCTTGGGGAAATTCACTCCCTAGAATGTCCAGTATGGATGTGTGGTGAATGCGGTGCCAGTCAGAAGTCCTTTCCCTGTGGTGTGTGGCATGTCATACAGTGCGGGCAGTGTCACAAGACTGGGGCAACCAGTGCTGTGGGTCAGACAGGGCACAGCCCCACACTTCTGGGGCACACGTGAAGGAGACTTGCAGAAGCAGGGACCGGAGGGGCTCCTTATGGAGTCTGAAGGAGAGAAGGGACGTGTAAACAACGTGATGTGTGTGGGGAAGACAGGGGTTTATGTGGCTCGAACGGAGATTTCTTGGAAGGGAAGTAGAAGAGAAACGACCACCAAGTGAAGGAAGGAGTGTCTGTGACAGTCTCTGAGGTCATGTTAAGAAGTCTGTCTTGAAACATGACAAAGCTGGTGTGACATATGTCTGTAATCCTCACCCTCGGGAGGCTGAGGTGGGACAATTGTGAGTTTTAAGCCAGGCTGGGCTATATAAGAAGTTTTAATTTCAGCGTGGACTGCATAAGGAGACCCTCAACATATTGGCAAATGAGTGGAGGAGGAGTTGAATAAAAAGGGACAGAGATAGAGAAATTTGGTTAGGTAGATCCTGCAGCAATATTGTAAACATCTCAGACCTCTGCTCACTGTCAGGTAAACATTTTAAAGGGTAGAATTTAAACAATCTAGAGGGGCCAGGGATTTAGCTCAGTGGTTCCAGTGCCTGCCTCACAGGTGCAAGGGTTTAGGGTTTGATCGAGGTAACCATATACAACAATGCTGGGCGTGGTGACTCACACCCACCAGCAATCAGCACCACATACCACAGTGCCGCACGGTGGCTCACACCTCTAATCCCAGCACTCAGGAGGCAGAGGCAGGGTGATTGCTGAGTTCAGGACCAGTCTAAACTACAAAGCAGGACCTTATCTCAAAAAACTTAAAAAAAAAAATCTGAAAGAAGACCAAGAGCACAAAGAAGGCTTGAATGAAAGCAGTGATCATTGGAAGGCAGAATGGGCCGGACTCATGAGAGATCCTGAGACAGGACAGAGCAACCAACCACCAGAAGCCATACATGGCTGCCTCTTGATTTCACACCGCCCAGTGTTGCATGGAGAACAAGCTCTACCCTCCCACACAGCCTTTCCTGGGGCTGGAGCCCAGGGCCCCGCATGTACTAGGCAAGTGCTCTACTTCTGAGCTACCAGTTCTGCCCTAGTGTCTCCATTTTTTAGATGGATGTAAAAGAACAGAAAGCAACTATTTCAAGACAAATGAGTTATGAGAAATTAAAATTTCAGTCAGACATGGTGGCACACGCCTATAATCCCAGTACACTGGAAGGCTAAGGCAGATGGACTACAAATTCAAGCTCAGCCCCTGCAATTTAATGGTTTAGTAATACCCTGTCTATTGGGGAAAAAAAAAAAAGGCTGGGATGTAGCTTAGTGTAAAGGCCTTAAGTACTACACACATACATAAGTCAGTGTCTACAGCTAGAATTTTGTTGGAATCCAGCCATACTTGCTCATTTATCTGTTATCCACAGTGGCCAATGCAGCACTGAATAGTTCTAACAGGATATCTGGCCTGTGAATAATATGAAGTTCACTCTCTGTCCCTTCAAGAAAAAGTCATGTCTCCCTGAAATTGATTTCACCACAGTTCAGCCCTAGGTGGGTGGAGAGAAAAGTACAAGTGGGGTTGGGCAGGTAGGGTGCACAATTCTGTGATGGGCGTGTTGAGAGGAGGGTCCTGCAACACCAAGGGCCTGGGAGGATACACTTGGACCATGAGTGAAAGATCAGGATACTGAAAGATCAGGATCCGAGAGCAACGATGGTCAAACCGCAAATGTTTTACTAACTGACTCTGTCTATTAGGTTTCCTCTGCAGGAATATAAGCTCCGTGAAGGGCAAGGACTCTTGTCCGTGTTTCCTTTCCAGCACAAGGCACTCAAAAAGACTGGGAAGGAATGGGCATCCTGGATGGAAAGGTGACTGGAAGACCAGAAAGGAGAGGCAAGTCTGATAGCTCCGGGGAGGCCCTTCGGAGCAGGAAAGCTGAAAATGGCCCTCTGGCAAGTGGATTCCAAATGGCTGGTCTGAGAACTGAGGCAAGAGGGCTGGGTGCAATACAAATGCAGACCAGAAACTCAAAGAAAAGATCCCCAGAGAAAAACAAAAGCCACCTACCTACTCACCTAGCAATTCAGAGAAATGGGGCAAGAGATTTTCAGTGCTGAAATGCGCCATCCTGAGAAACAGGATGTTCTCTGAGTGACCAAAGGCTGCACAGAGTCACAGGCTACTTAGCTACTGACAGAACCTGTAGAACCTTCCTGAAAGCCTGTTTCAGATCTCAAACACTCTGCAACTGACTTGTTGGTTTCAGTGGCTACCGTTACTTGTGCCATGCAATGCATATTTACATCTCCTATCTTCCATGTAAAGACAGATCTTTCATACTCTATCGATATAGAGGCTTAGTGGTTTAAGGAATTTCTCCTAAGTCACAGCAATACATAAGGAACTAGAACAGAAATCAAACCCAAATATGTCTGGTCCTAAATACTATGCTTTTTAAACTCCTATTTTCTCTTACCTCTATAACACTATTTTTCTCTTATGAGGATACAATGTATTCTTCTTCTTAGGCTTAATTCTTCTATGATACACATAATAGTCCTGGGAAGACATACTTTACACTAACTTACTGACTTATGATTCCACATGCAGTGTCCTTCCAATCTTTGTGCCCTGCAGTGCCCAGCAGGCATCCAGTGAAAGAACTAGAGTTAAGAATTCAACGCCAAAGCACTGGGATACTTTATGGACACGCCAGTGTCAGTGGTCCTGACAAATGACGAAGAGCGAGAAGGAAGTGGAAGAAGGCAGAGTCTGCAAAGCACAGAGCAGATGAGCTTGTGCCAGATGCAGAGCAGGACCAGCTCTATGCTACAACGTCACAGTCCGGGGACCGTGGACTCACTCACCCCGCAGTCACCTCACACCAACCCTGCTGCCTTCTCTGAATGGCTCACAGAACTACCAGATGGGGTCAGCAAGCAGCTGGAGCTGGCTGGTGACAGCTCCGTTAGAAGCAGCCACAGCTCTCCCGTAGAAGCAGCCATAGGCTCTTCCGTTCTGTTCCCCATTTACAGCCCCTGGATTCCCAAACTGACTGACAGAATCAGGACTTCGCAGTTAACGGGGGAAAAGAACAAGATCTTGCATTTGATTTAAAATACCCAGTTGAGGAAACCCAACCTGGGGAAGGGCACAGTTAGCAGCAACCAATATAAATAAAATTGTCTTTAAACAAGCTGATAACAAGTCCAACGCTAGAGTGTATGATGTAGGGGAAAGAATAAATGAAGAGTATACTTACATTAACAAAATTCAGTGTCTATGCTAGAATAGAAGGAGACAGTCTGACTCTGATCTGGCCAGTTGGCTTCTGTTATTACTACACTATGCAGACTTCCGGGCAACTCACTTGGACAGTCTGCTGGGCGCCTCCACTGCTCTTCCTGACCTGGTCTAGGCTGGAACAGGTAGGAGCTGGTCCCCACCTTCCACCTCGCCCAGACTCCTCTTCTCTGGTGACTTCCCACTGCAGTCACTCAAAGGGAAGAGAAATGAAGCCAGAAGAGAAGAGGCATTTCTTGTACGGTTTCCTCCTCTCCGTCTGTACAGTGGCTGTGTCCCTGTACAACCCTGTGTCCCTCTCCCACAGCCCCAGCTTCCCATGGGTCCCACTTGGCTTCCTTTCTTCCTTCAGGTCCAGGGGTAAGGCGGCTTCCCCCTGCTGCCAGCCACTAGGTACCTCAGCATTCCTTCCTGATTCCCTTCACGCCACCCACAGCTCTATAAATAACCCCTGTGCTAATTCCTTCTAAAATCCCAATGAAATTAGCCTTCTGTTTCCCGCAAGGGCCCTGGCTGAAAGCAGGCACAGGATGCTGGATGGTCTTCGGTCCTGTCTGTGAGGACTGGCTCCAGGAGCAACAGAAGGCGATTAGCCTGGTCCAGGGAGACTCCAGACAGCAGGCCCGTCTACTAGAAAAGGGCAAATAGCTACCATCAGACTCATTCTTGGCTCCACAGATAACACAGGGAGACCGCCTTTGGGTTAAATGCAATGTTCCCCGAAGTGGCAAAGGTGGGGCGGGTATTCCTGACAGGTCATGAGCTCCCAGGATTCTGACTCACCCGACGACGTTAAGTTAGGTGAGTGCAAATCAGAAAGTGCAGAAAAGAATTCGAAGGATCATCTAGAAAAAGTCTTTCCATGCCAGAATTCCATGATTCATCTACTACTGTACACTAATCTCTGATTTATTAAAATAAAATAGTCCTCCCGTATTCATAGCCTCACTCTCCATGGCTGTATTGTAATTACCTAAGACCCGCTGGAGTCATAAAATAATAGATGGGAAATCCGAAAATAAACAGTTTGTAAACTTTAAGTAGCATGAGGAAGTTTCACGTCCCCCATCTCTCCTCCCCTGGGATACGAACTGTTCCTCTGTCCAGCGTTCTACGCTGTATGAGGTATCACTCGCTGTCAGTCACTTTCCAGCCATCTCAGCTCTCATGTCAACTGCTGGACTGACGGTCACAGCACTGCAGTGTCTGTCTTCAGGTAAATCCCGCTCATCATGATACCTATGCCACTCACATCACTTTGTATCGGAAGAAGGGTGAACACAATACCATCACAAGGGGTGACGTTCACATACTGCCCTAAATGTCCCATTATTAGCTACTATTGTCACCTCTTACTCACCAAATTTAAAACTTATAAATTATGTATTCAAAGAAAAAGGAGTATACAGAGTGTGGTACTATCCAATTTCAGGCATCCTTTGAGGGGTCTCGGAATGCCTCTGCCAGCTATACTAAAATCAAGAGGAGACTCTGGGGACGTATTTCTGCTGCTTCTCACTTGCATCTAGAGAACAGAAGTCTAGCTCTTGGGTCAAGTTTGCTATTTCAACACTGACGTTGTTTTCACACATTAAGATAACCTGACATAGTAGATAGTCTTCAGCATCTTTGGCCATTTAGAGAAATGCAAATCAAACAGCACTGACATTCTGTCTCACTGCAGAGAGAATGGCTAAAATTCAAAGCACAGTGCTGGCCTCTGTGTCCTTGCACTCAGGAGGCAGAGACAGGAGGTCCGCCGGGGTACAGAGTGAGTTCAAGCCCAGCCTGAACTACATAAGAAGATACTGTCTCAGATAAGCGAACAAAAATTTTAAAAACAACAAGTTCTGACAAGTTGCAGAGGGAAAAAAAAATCTTTTACACTGTTGGTGGGAATGTTAACTAATACCACCATGAAAGTCAACAGGTGGACTTTAACAAACTAAAAATAAAACTGAACATCAAAAAACTAAAAGTAGAAATTGCATTTGACCCAGCTAGACCTCTAGTGAGTATCTAGGCAAGAATTAAAGACATCACCTTTCAGTCACATGTACATACCCATGTTGACAGCGGTGCACCATAATAGATAAATCTTGGAAACGGCCAACAATGGATGGGTGGATAAAGATATAGAACATATACACGAGGGAATATTACTCCACCATAAAGAAGGAGAAATTAAATTTATTGGTAGGAAAATGGAGGCACTTTGAGATCATAATGTTAGGTGAAATAAATCACACACAGAGGTTAAATATTGCATGCTTTCTCTCAATGAGAAACCCAAAGAATAAATAAAGAGTAAAATAAGGGGTTATAGGAAACAGGGAGATAGGCTTTGTGGCGATGGGAGGGATAAAAACGCAGAGCAAGAAAGGCAAGGGGAGAGGATCAAGTCGTCATGTGTATTTATGGACCAATTCCTCGTGATAAATGTGTTTAACATGTATCACACCCATATACTAATAAGCATTTTAAAAATAACTTGAAAACAGGAAGTTTTTACATCTCAGCCTGATGGCTTTCCAAAAGGTCACTTCTAAACCACTGATGCCTCGACTGAAAACATTTTTTAACCCAGCCATTTCTACCCATACATCTGTCAATCGCTGCGGTGCTTGAGAATTGTTACCTTTTTTCAGTTCCACAACTTGGATACAAAATGTTCCCACGGGACAAAACATTTTATACACAAACTAACCTAGAAAAAAAACAAGATGGCCTCAATTCACCGTGGCAAAAAAAAAAAAAAAAATTCTCTAAAAGCCCGGAGGGCTTGAGGTCACACTAGGATCACAGCCCACGATTCCTAGGGAGTATGTTAGTTAGCCAGGTGCTCTCCTGGGGCAGAGTTTAACATTTGTGTACGGCGGGGTGGCTGGAATAACCAATCAGTCATTCATCCAACAAACATCAGTGATTAACTTGGTGAACAGAACCCCGGGACGCACAGAAGACTGCAGGAAAAGGACTCCAGCAAGTTCAGGAAGCGACCTGATTTTCAAAAGACCAATGAAGGCAAAGAGCGAGAGTGACGGGCCCTGCAAACTTTCTGCAGAAACTTGGGAAATGCCAGCCCTCGGGCGCGGAGAGGGCGGGGACACGGGTCTCCCCAGGACGCTGCCTACGGGCCGGGCTCCGTCTACCGCCTCCCGAAGCCACGCGGCGCCCGCCCGCCGCCAGGCAGGGACGTCGGCCTGGTCCTGTCCGGGGCAGCCGGGAAAGCAGCGCGGAGGCCGGGGGAGGCCTCCCCGGCCCGGGCGCGCGGACGCGGGGACAGAGCGGGCGCCCGCCACCGCCTGGCTCGCAGGAACGCGCGTCCCGCCGCCCGGTGCGCCCGCCGCGCACCCCACCTCCGGCCCCGCTCCCCGACCCCCGGCGCCCTCCAGGCCTCGCCGCACTCACCTTCCTTGGCTTTCTTCCTCCGGGCCAGGGTTCCTCCGAGTTTCCCCAGGAAAGAGTCATCTTTCTTGCGGGACGGGGGCGACTTGGGGGTGGGGGACTTGGGGACCGAAGGCGACTTCTGCGGGGAGGTGGCCATGGCGCCGAGCGGGAGGCCGCGGGCCGAGCAGGACGCGGATCTGGAGCTGGGCGGACGCGGCGGGACTGAGGCTGCGGCTTTCCAAACGGAAGCGGAATTATTCCAAGCATCTGAGGCAGCTCGCGCTCGCCTTTCCCTTCCCTCGCTCCCTCCCTCGCGCCGCCTCCGCCCTGCTAGTTGCTGCGCGCTCGCCCCGGCCGGCCTGGGCCCCGGGGCTCCCCGGAGAGGGGATGAAGAGGACAGCAGGCCCGGCCGCCTCTGCGCGGAGCCTGGGCAGCCTTGTCCGTTGGTGTGCGGCCCGCTGGGAGCGCTGGAGCTGGGAAGCCTCTTTTCCCAGACTGTCTAGCTCCGGTCCTGACCCAAATCAGGATCTGAACCGACCGATGCTGTTACCCAACTCCTGTCCCTGTCCTCGGCGGAGTCCGCTGCCCCCATTGTCACTGTATTGTTAGACCCACGTATAGTGCCTAAGCCTGGGGCCCGCTCATGGAGGAAAGAACTGGGGTGAACCAAAATGAGCTCTGGCCCCCACCAAAGTGGATAGCAACAACCCCTTCAAGACTGAAAAAATGGAAGCTCAGCAGGGCAGGGCTCCAGCTCGTTCTTGTTAGCAGCCGTGGGCTCCTACAGAGGATCTCACACTGGTGGAAATGAATTTAGGGAAGGTGCAAGTCGGAACACCTGTGGAACAGCCCGCTCCCCATTCTTCCAGCCCTGCGGACTTTGTGAGACAAGAGTGTTCGTGAACAGTGTTTGGAGGACTCATACTGATACTTTGTATTCGAGTCCAGGGAAGACACCGGGAAATTGTGTTTTGATTACACCACTAACCCATCTTGTCCACAAGAGCAAATACAAAGGCCCATCTTTAACATCTCTTCTACAGCAGTAGCGGTGATCTTGGGAAAGTTGACTTTCTGAGCTGTCTTTGCGAATAGCACAAGGTCTGTCAAACCCACCAGGGGTTAATCAAAGTTAACAACCGTTAACAAGCCCTGTCTCCAGATGTTTGAGAACTAGGTAGTTTAAAAACCAATTCTGTTAGGTGATTTTTGACGGAGTCAATTCACATTTGGGCACTAGAGCTACTTCCTGTTCTGGGGTTCTGTTACAAATTGTTTTTGTCTGCATCCAAGATTTAGGCCGTAGGTAGGGCATAATCAAGATTACCCACGAGAGCCTTACTAAGTTAGTTACATGGTTTCATCCTGCCCAAAGATAATTATAGAGACAACTCAAAATTCAACGTGTAATGTGATGGGTTCATCTGAATCAAGGTGAGCTTCCCCCTCCCCAAAGCTTGGCTGAGACAAATCGCACAGCGTCTGCTCTTAGCTCTGAAAGGAGGTGAACTTGGACAAATCTCTCCCCTTTCTGCACTTTCTTTTCTGTCCTGTAAAATGAAGCCAGCACGCTAACTGCTGAAGCTGCATTATCTCACAGCCCTTACAACCAACGCTTTCAAGTGTAGGGTCATCCTGATGGTTTTCTTTACACTCTAAGAACCACTGAGCAAAACTATAAGAAGAACAAAAAAAGTTGTTTTGTTTGCTTTACTGGGGAGTGAATGAGGGACCTCACACTTTAGGTAAAGGCTTACCACTGAGCTACATTGCAGGCCTTTTAAAATTTTGAGACAGTCTCATTCAGCTGTGGAGCTGAGCTTCAACCTTGCTGTCCTCCTGCCTCAGTATCTGGAGTAGCTGGGAATTCAGGCATCACCACCACACCTGGCAAGAACAGAGTTTAAGTGCTGAATTCTGGCTTCCAAAAAAATACCAGCAAAACAAGTGAAGACAAAGTTGAGCTTCTTAGACACAGTTAAGAGGGGAATCTGTGATATCTTCCAGACAAAGAGAATGAAGTGGGGATTCTTACAAGGCCTCAAGGTCTGAACTGAAGCAGGCTTTTGAGTGTAGTGGTGCTCAGATTTAGCTAAGGATTGTGATACGAGTTTAGGGCTGGTGATCACAAGTGAAGCTTTGGAAGAGGCTTAGAGGAAACTGTTGATAATGCTATCGAAATGTTTATAGGTTTTATATTCACTTCAGTGAGATTTTAAGGGAAGGTCTTGAAAAGAACAATAAAGTTATTTACAACTTTTGTCTTTCTAGGCAAGAGTTTTTTGGACTAAAAACACGAATGGTCAAGTGTCACTGATGTAGATAACAACCTGAGTGGGTGTAAATGCTGCCTCTCATATCTTATGCTTCAAAACTTCCAGCCCCTAAGAGTATTGTTAATCTCTTGAAAGGCTGATAGAGAATTAGTGATGAATTAAAAATCTGTGCTACTCAAAATGTAGTCTATAAATCAGTGTGGAGCTTATTATTGCAAAGATTCATGAAAATTGTTTTCAGAGGGTCCAGGAGTTAGCTCAGTGGTTCCAGTGCCTGTCTTGCAAGCGCAAGGGTCCAGGTTCGATTCCCCTGTAACCACATATAATACTGGGCATGGAGACTCACGCCCAGCAGCAATCAGCACCATATACCACAGTGCCCAGTGTGGTGGCTCACGCCTGTAATCCCAGCACTCGGGAGGCAGAGGCAGGAGGATTGCTGTGATGTGAGTTTGAGGCTGAGCTCAGGGCCAGCCTGAACTACAAAGTGAGACCCTGTCTCAAAAAAAAAAAAAAAAAAGAAAATTGTTTTTAGAAACATCAATAGGAACTAGGAATGCAATTTTGTATCCACTTAGTCTAAAAATACAAACTACAAGCTTATATTTTGAATGGTTTATCTTTCTAGTAATTCTTTTTATTATATTTTACAAAATATTAGTCTGTGCTGGGTTGGTTCTTTGCCAGAGATCCTTACAGAAACATTGTTCTAAATTGTTCCTGTTTTCTTGGGAGTTCATATACTTTCTTCTAACATAACGTGTTTAAAAGCCTTGTGGATATAAATGGATCTGGGTTTTGTTCAGAAGATTAAGTGAGCTAATATATGACAAGTGCCTTGCATAGGATCTGGCATCAAAGTAGATAGAACTGCAGTCTTGCTTAATTAGACACACGCTACATAGTGTCCTTCCAGAAGATGTGGAGAACAACCTACCCTTCTCCCTCCCATCTACACTGGTGTTTGCAATTGTGGCCCAGCTGACAGCTTCCCCCTTCTTCTTGGTCACTGTTTGTATCCTATCCATGGCTTATTATAAACACAGATCAATATTACTGTGTGTGAACTTCTGGATCCCAAATCTAGCCTTTCCTTAAAAGCTGGACCCAAACAAATTGCACTGGGAAAGGATAACCCAGATCTTCTCTTGGCTCTGTAACTAGGTTGTCTTGGACAAATCTCTCTCCTTTCTAGATTTCCCTGTTTACCATCTATAAAATAAAAGCTGCTAAATCTGAACATCACATGTTCCTTATGATCAACAATTTCAAATCTAGCTCATGAGAGTATTTGTGCACCCAGATACATATGCGAGAAGTCCATGGCAGGTCTCCCCATGTAGTTCAGGCTAGCCTCAAGCACACTTTGTATCCCAGGCTGGCCTCAAACTCACAGCGATCCTCCTGCCTCAGCCTCCTGAGTGCTGGGATTACAGGCATGTGCCACCACACTACCACATTTAAATGCCTAACAGTCGAATCAGTAAATAAAATTTGATAGCACAGCAATAAGAAAGAACAATCTGCAGCTGTAAGTAGATTGGGAATGTATGTCACAACATGACACTGAGCGAAAAAATAAACCAAATACAAAAGAACACAGGCTGTATCATTTGACTCATATAAATTCAGGAGCAGACAAAGTGAGTCTGTGATACCAGCAGCTGGGACAGTGGTCAGTTTTGAGAGGGGGATTGATAACGTGGGGTGCATGCGGAAGGCTATTGGGGCTCATGCTCTGTTTCTTGATCTGAGTTCTGGTCCAGGGATATATTCACTTTGAAAATTAATGGACTGTATACTTGATAGCTTGATCAACTTTGTATACATTGTGATTTAAGAAAAACAGTAGTTTATCTCAAAAATGATTAATTTTAAAAACAAGTCCTGGGACTGCATACTGTGTAGGAGCCTTTTCCTTCTCTGGTCTTCTCCTCAGATTCCCTGGGTGGCCCATGTCAGCTGAGAACTCACAGGTCCCAAGCCAGGCCAGTGCTGTCTCAGCCCTTCCCTTAAGAGGTCTGACTTTTCTCCAGCTAGTTTTCTGCTGTCTTCAGCTTCCTGGCAACACTCCAGTCCTGGTCCTGTTCTGCTGTTCTGTAATCCAGCTGTTGGGCTTCATGATTCACAGGCAGGATCTTGTAGTGGTAAAGATACAGGTGCAAATCAGCACTCAGCAGCCACATCTGTAAGTATCCGTGCAAGTTGTTTCACCTCTCTGTAGTTTCATTTTCCTCATAGTAAGATGTTATGGTTTCTGTCTAGATGTCCTCTGGCCTTTGAAAGGTGACTGGATCAGAGGACTACTGTAGCCAGTCATGATGTTGGGGGGGGGCCCTGGTTGGAAGAGGAGGTCACTGTGGGCAGGATCTGAAAGGTTTGTCTCTCTCCCATCCCTTTCCTTCCCTGCCTGCTTCCTGTCCACCATGCCCTGAGCAGCTCTCCTCTGCCACACCATCCTGCTTAGGAGGAATATGAGCCAAAATGAAGCTCTTCCTTGCAAGTTGTGGGGCTGGGTCTTGGATCTCAGTGATAAAGATAGTGACTGGGACACATACTTCATAAGGCTGTTAGGCAGAATGAGTTAGTGTAAATAAAATACTCAGCTCCGTGCCTGAGTCTTAGCTCAGTAAATGTTGGTTACTAGTATTGCATTTGTAACTCATTAGCCCTACTTCCATCTACAGACAAGTAATTTGAAACTCAGTTTAAATAACTTGTGGTAATCACATCATAGCCAATAACTGAGAGACTAATACCATAGACCTTAGGATTTCTTCTCCCAAATGTCTCTGGAATAAGATTTGGGTTTTGGATTACACTAAAATAAAGACTGTTTTCCCTCAATATGCAGTCACATGACTAACTTCTGACCAATAGAATGTAAGAAAAAGTATCAAGTGGCAGCAAAAAAAAAAAAAAAAAAAGAGGTGGAAAATGGATATTTAACTTTTTGAATTAGAAGACTATGTCATCCAGACCAACACTGGAGAACAACTGGAACCACTGGGAACAACTGGAAAAGCTGGACAAAATGTAAAATAAATCTGCTGAAGAGCACTAGGAAGCAATGACATTAATATAGCCAGAATCTTAAAAGACCAAAGAGGAGTCCTACACAGGTAAACCCATTATTTGGGGACAGTTTTTTTCCTATGCATCTGTGGTCTCAGGAGTGGAAGCTGAGAAGCAGAGAGGTCAGTCAAGACAACTGCGACTTTCCCAAGGATAAATGGACAAAGGTTCAGGTGCCACCAAATGGAGCAAGGTGAGGGGGTCCCAGTAAGCTCCTCTTTGCTTTGGTCTAGAACCCTAAAAATAGTCCACTCCAATTGACAAAGAGAAGATAAGGATATTTTCAGTTTAAAAAAACAGCAAAATTATCAATAGTTGAGCAAATAAAAAGAAACAGTAAAGTACATGGCAGAAGGAAAAATCGACCCAGATGGAATCTGGGTGAAAAGAAAAAGAATAAATAAAAAGGGAAGACCATGGGCAAATGTAAAAGCACTGCAACTCCACACAACAACAAAAAAAGCATCATGTTGTAATTTCCAAGGTAACCATTAAAAGAATAGTAAATAAGTATAAGTATGAAGAGAAGGGAGAGACTTTTGGTGTCTGGTTGCACCATTCAAACCATTTCATAAATCAGATATGCGATCTGTATTTGTTGGTAGCTTTTCTTTCTCACTGTTTTGTTTTTCTTTCACTGTGTTACCTTTCTGTCATACAGCTCAAGATAGCAGTAAAACAATCATCCCCAAACAAAATTAAAGCTCAGGTGGCTTTCACTAGAAAAAAAATATCTTGCATAAATATGAATGCCATCTGGAATGGGTTGAATGACATCCATCCATGTGAGGTCCTAACCCCAGTACCTGGCAGGTGCCTGACCTGGTAAGACTGGGCCCCAGGAAAAGGGGAAACTTCCCCACAGACAGGCATGGAGTGAAGACCACGGGAAGCCACACAGAAAGGAAGTGGCCACTGGTGTCATGCTGCTTCCAGTCAAGAAACAGGAGGCCAGGGGCCGGGGAGTTAGCTCAGTGGTTCTGGCACCTGTCTTGCAAACGCAAGGACCTGGGTTCGATCCCCTGGTAACCACATACCTATACTGGGTGTGGAGACTCACCCCAGCAGCAATCAGTACCACATACCACAATGCCGGGTGTGGTGGCTCACGCCTGTAATCCCAGCACTCGGGAGGCAGAGGCAGGAGGATTGCTGTGATGTGAGTTGGAGGCTGAGCACAAGCCAGCCTGAACCACAAAGTGAGACCCTGTCTCAAAAAACCAAAAGAAAAAAAAAAAGAAACAGGAGGCCAGGATGGTCCTCCCCCAGTGTCTGGGAAAGATGCCTGGAGCTCGGACCTCTAGTTTCCACAATTGTGAGGAGAGTGAGTTCTGCTGTTTTAAACCACCCAGTTCATGGACCTTGTTGACCATAGCCCTAGAAATCTAACACTGTCAGAGGAACAAAATGGCGTCCCTGCAGACCACGGTGAGGGTTCACAAAACCCTGTCCCAATCAGGAAGCAGGAGCTCTTTGACCACATGAAAGCGAGAGGGGAAAGAGACACCTGCCAGGGCTCCTGGGGGACCTCTCTGAACCCTGAAGGCAGGTGTGCTCTCAGGATGAAAGCGGGCTGTGAGAGATGAAAGGCCCCCAGCAAGGCCTCATGAGAAGCCCATGGCACAGCCTCGTAGGGACTCTGGGGTGTTCCTGGTGGCCTCTGAAGGCCAGTGCACCAGTGAGCACATCCTCTAGGAGTCCTACCTGCATCAGTGAGCGTGGCCCAGAAGCGGGGTAGGTGGAGGAGCAAGGGCTTCTCTTGAGGAGAAGGGAAAGAGGAAGGCAGAGGATCTGTTTTAGCTGGTGACATGGAGGCCTGAGGTGGGTCACACAGGATGAAGCCACACAAAGAGCCTGTGAACCTGCCGGTGGGGTTGAGGGGATGTGTCTTGACCGCACTCTCCCTGCCCCTTCCCAGGACAGTGTGATCTGGGGGTCCAGTCTTCTTGGTTCCTCTTGGAACCATCTTCCTCCCATCGCCAGACTCAAGTGTCCTGCAAGAGTAAGTGTCTCTGCTTCCATCATTGCTTGGGGCAGACATTAAAGCCATTCAAACCTCAGACGCTTCCTTTCAGAGAGGAATATCAGAAGCATTACTTCTAGCAATGAGGCTGGAGCAAGTCCACCGCTAGCCACTCCAGTTATAAAGGTACCTTGTAGCTGTTGCCATTTTCAAATTGAACTGACATAGATCGAACTGCCTCTTGATAGAAACCCTCGAGGAGGGGATGGAGGGGGAGATTGGACCCATTTCACAGTTGAAGACACTGAGGCACAACTGAGCTTTTCCCTGCACCGGAGAGCTGCAATTACAGCCCGATCAGTGACAGTTTGTTGGATCATGTTCAGAATGAATACTAAACTGTATGTGTTCTTCCTCGAGCTTCTGGTGCAGACATGTCCATTATGCTGAGAACAAGAGGGAGCTGCCACAGGTGTCTGTCGCCACTACTCAGCATCCAGCTGCTCTAGTGTCACACAGGTTTCCTTATCTCCTGGTTCCTCTTCCCACTGTGAAGTCTCTCCAGCACCCTGCAAAATCTACCGCACCTCACTCCACTGGTCTCCCCAGAACTCCCTTGGTCCTGTGCTCTTGAGTTTGCATCCTAGGACTGGAATGTAATTCTGTAGCAGCTGCAGCTTAATTTTAGGCAAAAGCATTTCATAGTGGGGGTCACAACAAGGTCAGGTACTTGATCACCCTGAATAAGCAGGGAATCTCCCTGGTTAAGCACATTTATTGTAAGCTTCTTGTAAGGGGTGGCAGAGGAAGGTTGTTTTGCAAAATTATTTTCATGTTGGAGTATACCTACAGGCAGTGCTGGAGGAAATACAAAATACCATGCCAGAATGGCAGCTTTGGATTCTCTTCCCTGATCAGCCCTGAGCAAAGTAGGCACTGGTGTGTTGGGGGAGGGGGGCAATGGGAACTCACCCAAGGGAGGAGGGGAAGGAGCAGGTGACACAGGCACGGGAACCGAGCCACGCAGCCTGTCGCCACTGTGGACCTTGACTACCTTAGACAGGTGCCTCTCTGGTCAGTGCCGTCCTCTACAGACAGGATAAGAACTATGTGAACGGCGTTTGCTTCCAGGATCCGTTGAGCTAATGTACATGCAGTTTATTACAGCACCTGGCAGGGGAGGTGGGCTGAATTCACAGAGGTCATCACCTGTGCAGACACAAGAGAGGGTCCCGGCAGCTGTGATGCCACTTTTGTTCCTGCAGTATTGAAGATCAAACCCAGGACTTTGCACCTTCTTGGTTATTTTTTTTTTTTTTTTTTTTTTTTTTTTTTTTCCTTCTAATTCTGAGAAATGAGCTGGGAGAGAGAGTGAGCAAGAAATGACCCAGCCTGTCCTGAGGGCTCCCTGACTCCAGGTGCAGCCGGCTGGGGCAGCGGAGCTCATGCTAGGAGAGCTTGCAGAGCTCCACCAAGGGTGGGGGCTCTTCCTGCCTCTCCTTCCTCCCTCAGCAGGTCAGTCTTGCAGAAAGGAGCAGCTGCATACCTTTGTACTGATGCTCAAAGAATGATGAGTCCTCTCAAGACATCAATCAGACAAAGGCTTTCAGATGGGGGAGAGGAGAGTTTCGTGGGGAGCAGTGAGAGCCCCGGGACTGAACACTTTAACTGAATTGCCCATGCTGGGGCATCACAGGCTGCTCACACACTGGAGTGAAGGCCAGAGGCAAACTCGGCCCTGAAAGAGTGAGAGTGAAAGGGAGCAGCCAGCTCTAGGCAGGCCTCCCCCAGCTGGATGCAACGGAAGAGAGTCAGGTGAGTCCAGCCAGGTGCCCCATCAGAAAACATCCAGCGTAATCTGCAGACGCCCACGTGAAACCAAAGCTCAGCCCAGGTTCTTTCACTGAGAAGAAAAATATGAAGTGGATGCCGCCTCAGAGGGGCCAGAGCAAGCACACATGAATGTTTTGATTCTTGAGACATAAAACCATTTACTTTTGGTTCATTTCAGGTTTTAGAGTCGTGCACATATAACACAGTTCCATTCACATGAATAGCTCCTGATTGTTGGAGCAAATTAATCTTTTACAAGCTACTCAGCAGTGAGGTTAGAAGATAAACAGGAGGTGAAATTGTAGACTTTTCCCCACACATGAACCTTCTGATGACAATCTGAGCTCCCTAGACCCAGTGACTGCCACTCTCTCCGATCATGTGGTGGCTCGGCCCCCTGCCACCTCTGCCCCCGGGGCTAGTTCTCTGATCAGCCACCTGGGTGGGGCATGCTGCCATTTGCAGTTTGGAAGGAAAAGCCTGTAAATCTGCTTCCTGGGAAGAGAGACTTTGCTGAATTGTCATTTGCCTCCCGAATGCAGAAAACATCAATTTCATTGCAGCTCATCAGAGTTGGAAACACCTGCCACCTCCTCTCAGTTGCAATTAACGTGCTGCATCTCATTCACTGCATTGATTGATTCCAAGCAGCCTAACACCGCCAAAGTCAAGGTTTAAATGAAACAGTACAACCTGATATTATTTTTCACAGTTTTAGAAACACGAACTTATTTTCATTACCAAAGAAGTGCTGTGATAGTGGGGGGATGTAAGTCTCTATGCTGACACAAACGTGAGCAGAATACATGGATGCTTATAAAAAAATAAGTTTTTATCTTTGGATTTGGGGGGTGGTAGTTATTTTCTGGGTCTCTATATTTCTTAGGAGATGGAGAGGAGGATTACAATTCTTTCTGTATCTCAGCATGTACTTATGGCCTGCAGAGCCCCAAGGGCACATAATGTTGAATAAGTAGATCAATAGATGACTGGTTAAGGAAAACACCCTTGACAACTGTCTTCTTGGTCCAACTTATTTAAAATTTGGAGTTTATGATTATCATAGGCCCTTTGGCTTAATTTGGAAGCTGTGGGAGATTGATCATGAAATGTGACTTAAGAATGGGGATTGTTGTGCTATTCAGAGTCCTCAGTCGTTCAGCCTTGAGCGTCTTCGCTGTGAAGGCTCTGTACATTTTCATCCTAACCTGCTCATGTCGCATACAAAGAAACTACCTTCAAAATGTACAGTATTTTACATTTTGAGGGACTTAAATAGTCTCTGTTGCAAGGAATGGAATCATTTTATTTAACTCAACAGCCATATTTGTGTACTTTGGGGAATATCATTTAAATGATTTGTATGTGTTGGCGCAACAGAAAGCTAGTGCATGTAGAAAACTGCTAAGTATGAGCTTTATGTTTTATACTTGGCTAGATAAGGTTAAGCCTAAAACTACAGAATGTACTCTGGAGGAGGAAGTAAAAAAATTGTATCCCTCGTGTCTTAAGAGAATAGAGGGCCAAGAATCCTCTGTTCGTGGTTCTCTTGGGTGAATCTTTCTTTTAGCTGAAAATATGACAAATTAGGTAGGAGTTAATTCTTCTGTGCAGTAACAATCCAGACACTGCCCACTGGACATCCTGTCCTAAGTGCATTTGAGCGTCAGATAGTGTACTTCTACCTAACCGGCTGAAAAGACCGGATTTTAGTTCTTTGCAGGCTTTGGGCTAAAAACTGAAGTTACATATTGCTTTTGGACAATGAGTTAACATTCCTGTGGATCCATATTCTTTCCTTGAAAGTTATGATGGCTGAAAATATTGGTCTGGCATCTTTAATACTGTACAACTGACTGTTCCAAATATCTGTATTAAGTAGCTTATATTCCAACATTTTAGTATGAGTAGTTCTTTTCTAGATTACAAAACAGGAAAGCCAGAATAACCAGGAAATCATTATCAATTACCATTAAACATCCAAATAAATAAAAATAGATAAATAGAAGTGATATAAGTTTCCTAAGTAGGTAGGTAGGTAAGTAGATAGATGTCTCTACATATTTCCCAACAACAGAATTTCGTAATAACAGACTTCAAGGCAACAGAAGACTTGATTCTTAGAAAAGAAATAAGAAGAAAAGACAAAGGAAAGAAAAAACTGCCATGCGTGCAACTTTTATCCACGAAAGCCTGGGTTTAAATGCCACCCCAAACATTGGCTCTGGGAACTCTGGGGAAGTCCATAACCATTTTTCTGGCCTGTCAGCTGGCCAGATGTGCACAGACATCAACTCAGAAGTGGTTCCTGGGTCAACTGATCTCGAGAGAAATTTACTCTCTAGTCAGAGCCAACTGTTGCCAAGCACCTATTGTCTAATAATGACACATTTAAACACTTGCAGAAACGTGTGGCCAAATGTGCAACAAAGAGTTCCTTTGTCTCTCTCTTGTCCATAACAGACTAAATCTTCAAAGAATCCCTCCGAGGGAGAACAATCAAATATTTTATGACAACACATCACCACTTGAAATCTTCTCTTCTTTGGTCCCCATCTGCACTGTCAAAACACCCCGGGAAGCCTCGTGTGTCAGCGTTTAAACCCCGCCCACCAGCTGTCTGTGCATATGGAAAATGTCATAGAAACAAATCCACGGCCCACGTTGGGACTGTGCACACAGAGCTGCGCCCCTCGGCTCTACCTGGAAGTCAGGAGCGGTTTTGTCCCTGTCCCACACAGCTCCCAGGCTGGCCCCGCCCCGCCCTAAGATCCGGAACACCCAGAGGCCTCTCAGTCCTGAGCAGGCTGGTGTGTTCATTTTCCCGTGGCGGCAGCAGTGACCTCAGCAATGTTTTCTCACAAGTAACAGACTTTCTTTTTGCTGTCATCAACACTTCCTTTAAGAAGCCCTTCAAAATCATTCATTTTCTAAAAGCACCTATCGCTGTGCTCCAGGGACCGCGGGCAAAGCACCTGGGAAACAAAGTCTCCCTAAGCCAACAGGATTTGGTGAGAGCGAGCAATCCTGAAGGCAGGAAGTTAAGGCTTCATTTCCTTTTCCTCTTTTGTTAAAAAATAAAATTAAGGCTCAAATGTTCTATAAACTCTCATTGCTTGTATATATATTATATGAAGGCTTAAGAATACACCTGGTAAATTAAATTCAACCTGGATTGAATTAACACCTGCTCTATGAGTTATTTGCTTTATGTAATCAGTAATCTTGAGATTTCTTCTCTTTCTTTGGAAACACAATTTAAATATTAACCTAATCTTTAAACTGCTGCCACAGCTTTCTGACATTTGGAAACCGGTCATCCATGAAAAAAAAAAGGCAAATATGGATGTATTAATGAAAAGGTAGCTTCCTAAAAGTCTTAAAACATGTAACTCAGTGGATCGGGAAGGAAAATGATGACAGCAGCGGGAAATTCAAGTCTTTGTGTCACTTTTTAAGGAAAACAATGCTGGTCATTTGCCAAGAACACCTCCAGTCCCACAGCCAGCTGACGCTGCCTGCCAATTCCAAAACAGTCTTTGTGGTTTTGTTCATTTTAGTCTCTGGAAAAATCCTGGGAAGCTGTAGGACATATGAGAATTTTAATTAAAAATAAAAATCGCCACCAGGCAGGAGGGTGAAACTTCCGTTCCGGGGGGGGGGGGGCGCTTGTGGGCGGCCTGAGGGAGGCACAGAGGTCCTCATGTCCTGCTCAGCTGACGGCCCCTGGACAGGACGAAGCTCTCAAAGTGCTGGTCTTCGGCCTTTTCCTTGATCCGCTGCTGCTCCAGGGAGTCCACAAGTTCGTCCCGTTGCTTAATCACTCGCATCATCTCCGACAATATTTCTTGCTCCTCATTCAGATCATTCTCATCTTTTTGACTCTCTAAAGAAAAAGAAAGAAAAAATCGAGGTCTCTGGTGAGACTGGGGGGGGGGCGGGGGGCAGGTTCTGGGCATGCGCATCCTCCATTGCTAAGGACTTGTTTAGCTCTTTAATTTCAATGAAGAAAACAAGGAAATGAATTTAACCCCGAGTAACTGCCCTTAAAGCCCCAGATTAGAGAGGTGGAGGCTTTGTCAGCAGTCAGCTTGGATTTCACCTCTAGAATCTGCTGCAGGGACCGGGAAAACCCCTTTTGTGTGCAAAGGAAATTAATACAGCCATCGCCTATCAAGTCTCCCAACCTCCCCTCCCTCTCCAGAAAGAAACCAACGAAACAACTGAAAGGCTGTTTCCCATCAAATACTGAGAAAAGCTTCCTAGTGCGGCATCTGCCTAGGCGGCTGCTATTGCAGTGGTGAGAATCCTCTTATCATTTGCACTTAGTGATATATTGTAGCCTTTTGAGCAGAGGGCACACGGGAGCTAACAGACGCTACAAGCTGCCCCTAAAGAGGGTTCCAGGTGGACTTTGCTTCCCATTAGCCTTTCCAAGTGGCCAGGCGTCTTCCTAATTGGTCCAAGGTATCTGGTTGTGCAGAGGGACAGGACCGTCACAGAGGGAAGGGAAAGCCTGGGAAACAGGTGGTCAGGACTTTCCAGCACTCGAGAGGATTGCAAAGCCAACTTTCAGTGTTGCCCACCACATGACCGCCACAGAGAATCACTCTCCATCCCTTCCCTTTGGCCCCTCAATCTACACTGAGGGTCCCCAGGAGCCCTGCCCCAAGTAGAGAGCTTCTCCCCACAGGGCGCTGGGCTGTGAGGAAGGCAACTGGGGTGTGCCTGTACCTAGCTCCTCATGTTTCCTGGGAAGGAGCCGAGAGTGGCAGAGAGCTCTTGTGCTTTGGTCTCTCTGTGCTGGGCTCTGACCACTCTTAAGGGGCAGGAAATGTCTCACATCATGTAAGGGAACCCTGTGGGCGTGAAAACTCTGGTCTACCCCTTGCTCCACGCTGGGAGGAGGCCAGCTGGAGGGTCACCGTGGGCCAGTCATTGTGGTCAGGCAGAGAAGGGTCTGAGGGCAGCTCCCCAGTCTCCATCTGCTGCGTGTGGCATGGGAGGGGGCTGAGAAGAGCCTATCTGCCCTGAAGTTGCCAGAGGGAGCTGCCCAGGGGGCTTGTGATGAACCCTCTAGGCTGAAACACAGCGACCTCATGTAGTGATGGGACAGTTGGTCGTGTGGCCTCCCTGAGTGCAGGATGCATTGCGGTGGGTGAGGTGGGCCCGGGAATGCCACCAAAAGAAGGGTCGGGCTATGGGTGATGCCAGCCACTCAGCTTAGCTGCAAGTGCTAGCAGGAGCATGAGATCCCGGGGATGGGACACGACTACGGGGTGACCCAGTGAGTTGGCACCGCCGCTGCCAGGGCACAAAGTGAGGGCACAAAGCTCCTCTCCACTTTCCCAGCAGCCACCCCAGGGAGGGACGCAGAAGGAAGAGGCGCCCGTCTTCGCAACTGATTGTTTTCATCCCAGGGAGACTGAGCATGTCCTCCAAGGACTGTTTAAATCATTGCATCAGAGCCAGCTCCCCCGAGAGGATTGAAGAGTTCCTATTTTTTCCTTGCTAACTAACGGGGGAAAGCTTGTGTGGAAGGTCAGCGCGATAGCAGACAAAACAAAGAAGCTTCTTCTTGGGGATGAGGAGGGTATATACACGTAAGACTGGTATGAGAAGACATAGCCTTCACCACAGACGATTTTTCAAACGAGAGAGAATCAAAGGTGGCTAATAGTCTCTGGGGGTATTTGCTTTACTATCCTGAAACAAAAATTTAAATTTGGTATCCGATATAAAAATCAGATTCTATAGAATGGCTTGTTAACTGAGGTATACCCCAGTTTACGTCCTCCTCATTTAATAAACACCGTAGAAAAAGTTAACCAGTCCTCTCAACATATTGGCTTCTCACAAAGGGAAATAGCTGAGTTCCTTCTGACAGATAAAAGATGTATAGCGTTTTGGGGGTTTTTTGCAGTGTGGAAATTGAATCCAGGGCTTTGCACTGCAGCACCAAGCTGTACCTCGGCCCCATGTATCCCTTTTATCTCTCTTATGCAGTGAAGTTCTCCAAAGATTTGTTATAAACAGAACACTGTCGCTGTAAAGAACAGCTTGCAAATCACTTCCATAAGGGAGAAAACCCAAGAAACTTTAATTTGTAGTCCCATCTTCAATCCTAGTCCTACAATGCACCTTGCATATCTTATTTAGATTCTGTTTTTTTTTTTTTAATCTGAAAAGTGGAAAAAAGTAAAAAACAATCGTGATGTCTATTATTTGCTTTCCCTGTACCAGGTAACCTATGAAGGAAGACACAATGCTAATTCTATGAGCTTTGCAGGCCTTATTTAACTTGTTCTTTTAGAAAGAGGTCTAAGAGCTGGTAAGTTATCCAGGATCCGGCCCACAAATTCATAGATACAAGACACAGATGTCTTTCTGGCTGGAACCAATGAGTAGATAATTCAGTCCATCAGGGTAAGGGAATTCATTTCCTTTCTTTCTTCTTTCAGGACAGAATGGTTTTCTCTCATGCATTGTCCTGGCCTTTAATGCCTGGCAGAGCCAGGCCCACCCTCCTCTGTGTTCCCCAAACACCTGTTATAGTTCTTCCTCTGCAATCATGACTGGTGTGGGTCTTGGTTTCCCCAGTGAAATCACAGGCTCCCAGGGCTCTGGGGCTGCTCTCACCATGTACAGGCTCACAATAAATGTAGGCTTAGCCAATGAATGGATAAGCAAATAAGCAAATGGATGGCTTTGTTCTTACTTGGGTGTGGGAGGGAGCAAAACCTTGTTCTCGCCTCCTGAGTGAGTGAAGCTCTCTGAGGATGTCCGTGTCTATGGAGCAGAACCCAAGGCAGGCTGGTTCTGTGTCTCCTCTGACTCTCCGGCCGGTGGGTTGTGCAAGGCAGGAGGAACGCTCTAATCTGAGGGGGCAGCGTGCTCTGCCAAGCATCCTTCTGGAAGGCGGGAATGACTTTAACATGGGCTCCAAATATATCCTCCGGACTCACCTTCCTTGAGCATTTTCTCTCTTAGCTTCTGCTCCAGTCTGCTTTGATGATCTTCTAATTCTAGTTCTTGGGCCCTGGGTATGAGAAAACGTTCCAACTATAAATATGAAGAATTTGTGTGGAAACACAGGAAAAGATGCCCACTAACAGCAGCTCTAGAGTTCTTTCTTACTGAAATAGGGATGGTAGAAGATCTATAAATGGAAAGTCTTGATGCTGCTGGGATCACTGGAAGGGCCTGGGGAGAGTGCTGAGACAGGCTGTTCTCAAGACACAGGGGGGCAGCAGAAAGCTGGGTGTGATGTAGCAGGATCTGGAAAGGCCACAGATCCCCACCGGGACAGACTGGAGAGGGAGCGGAGTGAAGATGTGATGGAGTGGGCCAAGGAAGCAGCACGACCAGCTGAAGCTCTTTTCTCTTTTAGGTACAAGATGACCTCAAGAATCACCTCTAACAACTCCCTAACCCTTGGTTGGGGGTCAACAAGACCAAAAGGTGGAAACAAAGTGGGACATTTTGTCCAAATGCCGGCAACCAACCTTAGGCACTGATCCAACTTGCCAGACCAGTGAGGCTTTGGAGGAGTCAAGCTGAGTCTTAGGGACTCTATTTTCACTGTGAGCAACAGTAGAGTCAAGAAGTGAAGTCTGTCCCCAGGGAAGGTCAGCAGGAACTTCACTTTTCTGGGATTGTCCGTGTACATCCCAATGTGTGGATCGATTTCCCATGCGCCGGCCCAGGCTGTGCTGGAGAGGCCACCAGCAAAATGAGGACCCACACAGTTGGGGCAGTGGTTAGAAGGTAGAGTTGAAGACACATGAAAGCACTAAAAGACAGACCATAGAGAAAGAAAAGAAATCTGAAGACAGAAGTTTTGGGATGACTTCATGTAGAAGTCAAACTAAAGGGAGGGAGATAGGAAAGAAGCAACTAGCAGGTAGGAAGGAAAAACAATAAACTCTGCATCCTGGTAACTAGGAGAGCAAAACTGGAGAGGAAAGAGCAAAGTCAAGGGCGGTCTGTGCTTTAGGTCCTTGCAGAGCCTGAGGGCTGAGAACCGGCTCCTGGGTTTGTCCTGAGGTGTCCCCAACCCCAACTTGCACTTGTTATATCCTGCTGTTATCACGGTTGTTACTACTTCTACTAGTGCTCGGGCCAAGATTCCTCTTTGGTTCAGTATCCAGCCTTCTGTGACCGACACTGAACTTCTCATGGGCCTGTGTGGGAGCCCATGGAGGTGGCTGCTCTCTGGGAGGAGTTTAGTGAGCTGAATGTTGCAGGAGGCCAGTTCGCTGTCATGCGGAGGCCACGCTGTCCCCAGCCAGTGAGAGTTAAGGCAAGGAATGGAGGTCTAGCCCTCCCCCAATTCCTCTGTCCTGCCATCTCCTTCCCCAAAGGATGTAAACTTGACTGATCTGATATTTCTCCTTGTCCATCCAGGCCTTTCTCTGGATGAAACCTGTCCTTCAGCCGAGCTCCTGTAACCTCTGTGTAGTACCCATGTCTGTGCTCTCCCGTTTGACCCGCTTTGGAGGAGAAAGTCCTGTCATCATGCACCATCTGGAGAGGCTCTCGCCCAGCAGCAGCGGCCAGTCTCCCCAGCTCTCTGAGGCAGATCCTGCGCAGTTAGCCAAGTTAGCCATTATTAATACTAACAGAGGCCTTTTGACATTCAATCAGCTGACTCAGTTGTCTTTTTTTGCACTTGCTTTAGAATCCATGAGGGCAAGCATAGTAGTGCTTATCAATACCTTTAAAGGTGCCCTGGGTGACCTGTCAAGGTTGTAGTAAAGATGAAACAGCGTGAATAAAGCTCCCAGCAAACTTCTGAGGCTTGGTTGGTTTAGACTCAACGTTGTTTTCCTTCCCTTCAGGACAGTGACAGCTCTAGTGAACTTGAACCTTTCCAGAAAAAGTGGTGAGGTCTGTTTGGCTGACCTCCCATACAGCTGTAAGCCCTCATACAGAAGGGACAGCTGGACAGACCTCAGTCTTTGTTCTGGTAAAGTCACAAGATGTAGCCGGGCAGGCCCACAATCCACCACAAGGCCAGACCCAACCTTCCCCAGCGCCATGCATGGCTGCTGCTCTCCACAGGCCTGGGGGACAAGGACAGGCTGAGTTCCCCACCCCACCCCAGCTCCTGACTCGTCACCTTAAATCTATTTCTACCACAGAACTCCACAGAGAGCACAGACAACGGAAGATTCTTCACGCTAATGCCAGCATGATATGCAAGACATAAAATATCAATTTGCCTCAATCACTGTTCTGTATGCATAAAGAGAAAAAATCCTAGGACTTCATA